>LS057334.1:0-11057 GCA_900241095.1 Acartia tonsa
CTGATTTTTGGTATATTGATTCCTGGGACAACAAAGTATAATGTAATCAGCGAAGCAACTCTATAATCAAGTCCTAAAAATGTTAGTATGTCCATAAACATTATCCTGAATCAATCAGTTTTTCAACAAATTTACTTACAATTTTGCTTTGATTCTTATACATTTATATTATGATTATTCAGTTCTGACACTGTACAAGTGTTAATGTCCGTTAGTCCTACCGTTTCAGTGCTTCGCTTTTATGGATGTTGTCATCCTTGTTTCTTTAGGAAATGGTATAATGAATATAAATCTTATTAATATAAAGCAAAGTACATAATACATACGTATATCTATCAATCTAATATCAAATGTAATATGTAATATAAATGGATGGGAATATAGTAAAAGGAAGATTATATGCCCTAACAAATACCTACACTACATACATAATTATGTATAAAAAGATTAAATAATATGTAATATATCTAAAGAATTTGTTGATTAAAAATCTTTCTAATCTCTATCTTGAAGATAATTAAATAAGAAAATGATATTCAAAATAATTTTTATGTTAGATTTTTAATATTTTTCATATAATATTTTTTCATGATTCTATACCTAGAAGTTTTATAAATAGTAAAAAAAAGTGAAATTGAAAGCAATTTTTGCAAAAGCCCCTTTCTTTATCTCTTTTCATAAATTGTAAATTATTAGCTGATTTAGTATCAATTAATATAATGTCAGTTTATTCCATACAATCATATTTTATATAATTATTTTTCCTATAAGTTATTTTTGTAAATAATATCTAAAGAATTTTTTTTTAAATTTATGCTGTACCTTTGCAGGCTATGTTTACCCAACCTAACCTAACCTAAATCATAAAAAAAAATTTGAAACTGTAATTACAAGAAATAGAATTATATGGAATTATAATTCCTTCCCCCTCAAAAAAATCTTGGAAGAAAATGTAAAATATTGAAAGCATATGTGAATGTCTCTTTTAATGCAAATAGAATCTTAAGTAAAAAGTCATATGACAGTATAAATAATATATCAAATCATACACTGTCAAAAATATTCTTCCATATATGTAACTTTTACTAGAATTTATGTCTTTAAGTCAAAATATATTACACTTTGAAATCGTAGTAAATATTCTTTATAAAAGATTTTTTTTATAGTGTACCTAATAAAAATATGTATGATAAACGTAGAAAGACCTGGAGAATGTAATTTAGAAGTGGTTTCAGTCATATATCATGTTACACCCTTTTTAACTAACAAACACAACCTGACCATGGACACAGAAAATTACTGGGAAAATTAAACAAACTTTGATTTTATATTACTTTCCTATAACCATCTTAAAAGCCAAACCTACAAGTTCTTATACACATATCGTACTATCTGTAAAAAAACCTTATAATTTATTCTTTTTGTATAAAACAAATACCTTTAAAGTCCACACAGCTAAGCCCGGGCAAAAAAATATTAAATTTCACAAGTTTCTTTTTATAAAGCTTCTAAATAATTTTACCCCCTATATACTATGTTGTAAAACAAACAAAAGAAGATGTCTTTAAAAAGTTACCTAAAAATCTATAAGGTAATTATAATTGTTTTACATATTTATTTCTTGGCCAAAGTTAAAATAAAATTTGTTCGAACAAACAGACAGACAAACAAATATGTAGAGTAGCTTTGCTACTAAAAAAGAAGTAAATATGGAGAAGGAAAGTTTGATTTTGCACAGAAAATTGATTTGCAAAAATGATAAAAATTTGAAATATTTCAATTGTTGTAACCTGAACCTTACCACTTAAGCATAATTGATTATTTTCAGTCCAGAAGAAAAACTATTCTTTCTTCTCTTTGTTATTCTTGTTTGTGGCTGGGTGTGTAGGGTGGGTGTGGGTGTGCAGGGTGTTTAAGGTTTGTTCCTCACACGCACCTGAACCTTTGCTCACCTAGCTTGGTTATATCAGGTTACAGCAAGTGTACAGGTGCAGTGAAGATACAAAAGATTTTTTTTCTAAATATTTCTCTCACATCGGAAAACCGGGCCACAACGGTCATTTTGCAGCAGCTGCCGGTCATTTAGAGGCGTTTTTAAAAACCAATTTCGTAAAGTCCAATTGTTTAACACAATTTTAATTAACTTTGAATCACATTAACAGCCAGGTGGTGCACTTGCATTTGTTTGTTGGGTCTTGTTGGAGCTTCTGTAGGAGGAAAATTTTTTGTTATCATGTGATCTATATCAGTTGATTTTCTTCATTATTATATCACTATAAAGCATCATAAATACACACACTAATATATACATATTTTCTATATAGTTTGATGGGTTAAAAAAATTAGGAAAGTGGGTAAACAGGACTCTTGCAGGCTGAGTAAGTTAAGCATTGTTTACATAGCTTTAAGGGCCGTGTCTAAAGTAAACTAAATTGAGGGGGGAAAGGAAGGGGCTAGAGCTAGTATATAGTTGTGTATATATAAAGTCTGTATATTTATGTTTGTATATCTAAATATCCTGCCATATGTTTGGGTTAACTCCTTTTAAATTAAAATGTTGATAATTTTTACCAGCAATATCATCTTCTACATGAGATATGTGTTAGTAAGTGTTTGTGTGTGTATTATAGAACTTGTATATTAAGTGTAGCTATTATACACACACAGACCAGGATATCATACTATGTAGAGAGTGTGAGAGGATATGCTGGCTGCTGGCTCTGGTAACAGGACTGTACTGCAGCAGGATGGAGTCAGCGCCAGGATGGATTCATGCCAGGAGTAGGACTATACTCACAGAAGGACTGTGGCGTGTGTGTGAATCTCCATCCTTACACACACACACACACAAGTATATAAAAGCACATGCCCACACAGAAGACTCAGCAAGAACACACACACACACACATAATACACCGCGAGAGTGGAGCTGTGATTATAGCGAGACAACAATAGTTTAACACTGCTCCTCTCTCCTCCGTGGAGTGTATCAGAGGGCTCCCCCCCCCCACATATTACACAGACCCTCTGGCCCTGTTATAGCTTACTCCGGGCGGAGAATATATATTGTTGGTATACTGTACACACGGAGAGAGAGCAAACTCTGTATGTAATAACATATCATAATACTAATATAAATAATTAAGCACTGAGTTATTAGAAGAGTTGTGGATGTTAGCAAGAGCTTGCGGGAACTAAAACTAACTCACTGACTCCCTTCTCCACTACAGAGCACATAACAAGGAGAGAGGACATTAACTTTGGCGGAGCTAACACACACACACACACACACACTTATAGCAAGGGGGAAAGGGAAGTGATAAGAAAGTAGGGATGTGGATGGGTGAGGGGGAGGGGAGAGAAAGGCTTCTAAGAAGAGGTGTGTACACATAGTATATGGAGAGTTACAGAGGAAATAAGAGGCACCACACACACATACACACACACACACCTAAGCTTACACCATCCCAAAGACAAACATGCACACCTCATGAATAAACACACGCACGTACACACACACACACACACAAATAATGTGAGGAGAGAAGAGCCCTTTAAAAAGCCCCCACCCCCGCTACTTCCGTTCTCCATCCCCCCACTCCCACCTGCTTAATGCTATTTTGACCCCTCCCGACCTTCCTATTTCCCTTTTGGTCACCCTTCCTGTGTTGCCCCTCCCCCATTTTTAAAAATCCCTTGCTATTCTTCCCCTTTATTGTTCACCTCTTCTTTATTATTATCCTCTATAACGTAACTATCATCCTTTGGATTTCCCCTCTTCCTCTTACACACACACACACACACACACATGCACAGTAAAGCACACAAACACATTTAAAAAGCACCCTTTCCCAAATTTCTCTTCTCTCCTTCCCATTATGTGTGTGTGTGTGTGAGTTTGGTTCAACTTTATTCGGACAAGAATGACTCATATAAAAATGGACATTTAAAATAAACAATAAAAATAAAGAAATAGTATTGTAATAAAACTTTAAAACCATTTAAAAATAGTAAAATATTAGCACTTTTATTAAAAACTTTATATATTGAGCTGTCCTAAATTTTGTAGCTTAATGGTTTCATAAAGAACAAACAGACAAACGAACGTACCAACTAATTTCTAACTGATAAACGCACACACTCATACACACACGTAAGACCCTTATCAATAGCGAAGCTACTCTATACATCATTTTATTTTTCAATATTGCAATGACCACTGAATGTCTACTTATACATCAATCCATCCTGTTCATTTTTATAAATTGATTTATATTTAAGATCCTCACTTTTAATGGATGCTTTCGTCCTTGTTTATAAATATAATGAAAGAAATGTTTAATGATACTGTAATTGTTATCAGGTTTATTTGAAGATACAAAAAATACAAAAGAATATTGTAGTAAATGTATAATTTATTAGAATAACAAGAATCACTACATCCACAATCAACAAAGTCAGATTCAAAACATACAATAAAAAGCATCTAGGTGCTCAATATTCAAAGAAAAAATGAAGGACGGAAAATAGCATAAACCATCCCGAGTCTTTTATCTAAAAATTGGCTATGCTGAAACCATCATAGGACCTATATGAAGCTGCCCTTAAATGGAGAACTCAATCGGTTCAGTGGTTATCGAATCTTAAGCTACAGACAAAAAACTTTACTAATTTATGTAAAAGGATGTTTATTGGTCAACAGAATCATTAAAGCATATCAGATAAAAAAAATTATTTATAGCATTTCAGATGAACCAACAGACAAGTAAGCTATAAAGCAGATGTTCATTGGATATAGGAATCTTCATAAAAAAAATTATGTATGTGGTTTGCTACTAAAAAGTAATGAAAATGGCAAAAATGTATCATTTCATTTATTTAGTAACTTCATAATAATAGCGAAGCTGATCTTTAACTACAATCTGTTCATTTATACTTCATGCCTTACCTGTAAGTTAAAAAAGTAATAATATCTTCCTTCCTTATAACTGGCGAATAATTATAACCTATTCTTTACATTTATGATAATTTTGTAACAAATTCATTGACATAGACATAATTAGCACAACAATCATAATATAATTTAGATTACAGAACAACTCGAAACCAAACATAATCTTTCTACATTATATTAGTTTCAATTTCAATTAAATGTATGTTGTCATCCTTGTATGCCATTTAAATGAAAAAGGTTATTTTTTACTAAAACATAAAATAATTATTAGTTTTTCAAATTAAAACATGTCCTAAACCAGAGAAGCAATAACTAGGTAACAACAATTTAGTTGTAAAAAAAAGAAGAGTACACTGTTATGTAATATGTATGTATAAAAAATGAGCCAGAATTTACAGAAATTATTCTAAAAGCAATATAATGGTCCTACAATCCTTAGAAACAATTCCTTATTATAAAGTAGTTGCGCTTCCAAAATCTTTGAGCCTTATTTCCAACTCTGTTTTTATGATGAAATTCTTTCATGGCCATCTGAAATTGAGAAATTTTAATAAAAATTCCACCACTTTAGCAGTAGTAGTATGTTGACGCTAAAACATAATAAATTCATAAATAAACTTTATTTAAGAACAACATCCATAAGAAACAAAGTAAATAAATCAATAGAAAGAAACAGATTAATAGAGTGAAGTGCATCCGAAAATTTGTGACACCCCCCTTAACCAAACTTGAGGAGGGTGTATTACAGACAATAAGAGGGGTGAATTTTTAGTGTTAGTGGGTTGGATACACCCCCCTAGATGTTCGTTCACCCACTCACTCAGCAGTCAAGATAGTGTCCCTGAATTGGTAAATTTAAGGGGGTTGTGGCTTTTTTACCTTGACACCCCCCTTGGATGTATTAGAGGGTTTATAAGGGGTGTGTGGATCCATATCAAGGGGGTGTAGAGAGGTGGACATACACCCCCCTAATTTTTCCAAGGGGGTGAATACACCCTCCCTCTGCACGCCTGACACAAATTATCTAACTTTTATAGCAGCTGAGTAAATCATATTTTCGCTTTGGACATGTAATGTCATCTATAATAACATATCAAAATGTAAATGTGTGTATATTGTTTATGCTACTTTACATAGCCTCCCAACAATGACTTTTTGCTACAATTTTTGGATATTTTTTTTTATTTTTTTAATGCTGACAGCCCTATACCTTGATTTATGTCTGTATGTATGTTTAGCTTATCTTTTATGAAAGTAGTAATCCTTGTTTTAAAATATTCTTGGACCAAGATATCAAAATCTATTATAAATGTTGTAGCTTTTTGAAAATAGACTTATAATCAGAGATTTTTTTTACTTTTATTCTTATTATGTTTGTATTTATCTTTAAAAAAAATATTAAAATATTATCTAGTTTTTCAATAATTTTTTAAAATTTTCAATCTTTTTGAGTACTGAGTAAACTAATTTAATACAAACATTACTTAATTTAATTGAATTTTAAAAGCCTTCAAAACAAATTTCCACCAGAGAGAGAGAGAGGGGGGACAATGGGCTGTTTATTACCCTAGTCCTTAAAGTTTTATAATAACGTTTTCTTATTCGTTGGCTTAACAACTTTGTGGACTTTCATTTTCATTAAGTTCAGTGTTCAAACGTTTCAACCAATAATTCTAATCTTTAGAAGGGGTAATTTTGTGTTATCATCATTGGGGACGTACATCAATTTATCGGCCATTGTCTTAACCCTTATACCCCTGAATTTCCACCGTTTATTATAATTGTAAATATTGAATAATATTTTTGAATATCTTTCCCTGTGGATAGTGTATTGTGTATAAAATCTTGCATGTCTTTCTTTCCAACTTTTAGGATAATACACACACACACACACACACACACATTGATGCTAAGAGGGGATAAATCTTCTTATAAGACATGAAACTGTGTATGTCAGAAAATCTTTAAAAAACATGCCATCACAATTATTAGTATATTAACAAGAACAATTAGCTTCAAGCTTTATTTTATTTTATAGAAAATTGTACAACAAAATTTGTTCTATAATCTTCAAATCTTTTGTTAGCTTATTACAACTTTGATATCTATTTATGTTACACATTTTTTCTAGTATTTACAAAATGACAAATCTAACATTTTATCAGAATTTTTAATCTAACAATAACATGATAAAAATATGATGGTGGGCAAATTAATTCTATGTTGAATTCATTGATTTTATCAACTTCACTGATGGGAATACATATTCTGATAAAAAATATTAGGATAAGAAGCTAAAAAGCATCCTAATATTCGATTTAAATGTCTTAGGCCCCAATTGAAGATATTAATTATTAAGGAAATTCATACAAAGTTCTTATCTTAAGAGGGTTAGTTGTCTGCTAGGTGTCACAGAGTGTGGTTTCTAGAGCTTAGTTGAAACTTTTTTGATGAGCTTTCGCTCCCTCATCTATTTCTTTGGACAAGAAATATTGATTACTTTCATCCTTACATAAGTATAATTTATAGAACCCTTCTCTCTTTCTTGATAAACATATGCTGAAATAGATATGAAAATTTATATTATGCATGTGCCCTTATATCTAACAAGTATGACATTATCCATATAAACAAACCACGATATATTACAGCAAAATTAACATTTGTTTATTTTAATAATAATAATTCTATTATGCATGTGCCCCTATATTTAACAAGGATGACAGCATCCTTCAGTAGTATAGCTTAAAAAATCATTGATAGACAAACGGACAAAGTTAGTTAAAGAGCAGATGTTCTGTGTTTATAAAAGAATAAAATATATATCTTTAAGTAGCATGACTGACAGACAGACGGATAAGCAAAAATCACCAACCTATCTTTAACAGTAGCGGAGTAAATTAGATTTTCCTCATAGCTTGCTTTGATAGCTTTCGGACGAACAGAAAAATTGAATTATAGAGTAGCTTGATTGTACCACCATAGGAAAATTTCTGTAATGTAATTTTCTTTTGATATTATTTTTCTTTAAGAAATTATTCCAATTTTAATTTCCTGTTTTTTCTTTCATTTTCCTGGGATGAAGAATTTCTAAAAATAATCAGAAAAAAATAATGCAGATATAGCTTCTCGGGTGCTGATAAAGATAGATTTCTTTCAAAATTCCATTGGAGCATTGACTAATAAAGTGTTTAACTAATTATCCGTGTGTGTATCTGCATATCGTACTATTGTTTAATTTGTTTTACAAATTATATAATTAATTAGGTGCTCTTACTATAATTGATAATTACAAATATTCCAGCGATCCCTTAACTTTCATTTTCACCAAAAACTTGCTTTGTTCTTAGGTTCTTAATGTGATATAAGAGAAACTGACTTATTTTAATTTTCTGATTGCTTTTCTACAGCTCTGTTGATTACAAAACTAGGTCAATATTTTATCAAAGATTATTCTATTAAGATTAGTTTTTATTACTTTTCGTATAATAGTGATATAATTAAAATTCACTGAATTGATTAATGTCAAAAGTAAAACATCTTTAATATTGCACAACTGTGCTTGAAATCGAACTTGTCACCTTCTTAACAACAATCGGGTTAGTCTTCTTAAGTTTTGGTGTTATGGACGGATGCATCCTTGTTTGATAATTAAAAATATTTGATTGTTATATTATCCAATAAAATATTGAATATTCTTTGACAAGTTAATATTTAATAAAATATTCCCATTAATTCACTTGTGATATTTACATTGTGTGTTTTAAATAAAACAAGGATGATAATGTCAAAGAAAGCGAAACTCAGCAGATCAGACCTTCAGACTAACGAACATTACCTGTTCTGTTTAGATTTATCCCAAAATACAGACACTCATATATTTTAAACTTGATTATAGAAAAGCTTCGCTCAAACCATTGTGCCTCGACCTAGGAATTAATATTCCAAAAGTCATATGATTAGGATAATTATATCATACAAATTGTATCATGCACAGATATGTACATTCTTCAATTGCTAATAATTATATTACAATTGAAAATTGGAGGATTTTTTACAAATAAAAATGAAGGATTTTATACAAAAAAATTTATGATTTTCTATTGAATACATATTGATACATTTGGTAAATACATAATTGATAGGAGGATATACTTTACATTGCTATTTTTTTACAAAAAGAAAATTATATTTAAAGTATAATTTACGTATTTTAATTTAGCTTCTTAGGAAAAGTATTGCAATCGAATGAATTTTCTGATTTTTTTTCTTTATTTGTATACTAATAATCAAACCTATTCCATTAAATATAATTGTAATTAAACACAATATGAATCTATAATATTACAAAATAAATCTTAGTCTTTAGGATAAATAATTTCTTTTGTGGTTGTTCTTAGTTTTATTCAAATACTGTTCTAGATATCTTACTGTACAGACAGACATACGCATATCCTTCCATTTGTTATGTACCTTCCTTGCTAATTTTCTAATTACAACTATAAGACTAAAGAATCAGTCCCCGATTGCGTTACCATACCATGCCTAAAAGTGTTGCGTTGCCATTGTTAGATTTTTTAGAAGCGATGCTACTCTATATGCAGCTTGTTGCTTTTTTGTTTGTGCCCTGTTGTTAATTCAATGACTGTCAAAGGGCAACTGCTAGTTAGTTAACAAATGATCATCGCAGCCAATAATAGGAAGATTTTTTAATTTAACTCTTTGATTTTTTATGTTTTTTCTACAATATATATAATAGTTGATTATCGGGTGATTTACTTTTTTAAAATCCTAAATGTTGGTTAACTTTGAATGGTATCATCCTTGTTGCCAAAACAAATAAAGCAACAATACAAAAACAAACCATCGAAACACGAAAAGGACATTAGTTTGAAAATTAACAAGAATTTGTTTCAATAAAGCTGATAATTTAAAATTTCAAATTGT
Source organism: Acartia tonsa (assembly GCA_900241095.1). NCBI lineage: Eukaryota > Metazoa > Arthropoda > Copepoda > Calanoida > Acartiidae > Acartia > Acartia tonsa. Next base: position 9,902 of record LS057334.1, read on the forward strand.
TATATGCACTTTTAATCCTTTCTTTGTAGTAGCGAAGTAACTTTATAACAAGTTTTTTTCTGCCCGTTATAAAATAAAATTCAAGTGTTAATATTAATTAACGAAGTCTTGTTAATTTTTTGTAAGCAATAATAACTTTTATAACTAGATTTTTATATGGTGTTTTGGAGTTTTCAGTTTAACATTCCAGATGAATCTCTTATATATGGCTGCTTTTGTAATATTCTATTGCTATGCTACTTAAGTATGTCATATGTAAATAAGTTTGGTTTTGAAAGTCAAGACCCCAATTAAAAGTTATTTTTTAGATTTCACTTTTTATTTACTATGTCTAAAATTATGTAGCCTTCAAAGCATATTTGGTAATCAATGTATCTTATCATAACTATGACTCAATAGGGAATAGTCAAAGCATTTTAAAAATAACTAGAGCAAGTAGAAAACGTAGGTAAAACTGTATGTTACACAGGGATCATAGGGGATAAGACTATAAATGATAAATCTACATCATCAATGATGATAAACAAAATTACTCCCTCTGGTTAATAAGTTTGGACACTTCTAGGTTTGGAGGTAACAATTAAACTTCAATAAAAGTTCCAAAAAGTTAACGTAATTATAAAACTTTAAGTAAAAGTGCAATTTACAGTCCAACGTCCCCACCCTCCCTGATTTTACAAGAATGGTTTTACCCATAGCAAACAGCCAAAGGGAAATCTATTACTTGATGAATATATCTCCCTTTTAGTAATGCATTGTCGATGCAAATATTATTCAAATTAATCGTCAAACATAATTATACTATAGCCATTAACATCTTTGTTTTCACTAGATTTATATTTCCAGTATAGCTTCGAATCCGATTCATATCCGATGGATTAGAACCTGTTCTAAGCCATACTGAAAAATCATGTATCTTAATCTTATCTTACTTATAGAACGAATTTTCCACAAATAATAAAAATAAAATTATAAAATCACTTCCATTTTGATTGGCCTTGGCCTTCGGCCACACTGGATCAACAAAACTGTATCAAGAGTCTTAACTTTGATACTCTCTTAGATATATGCAACTAATAATATTCAAGTTCTTCAATCTGTTTCTGAAACTGTTTTCATTTGTTTTCACTATATTTATCCATGTTCTAATATACGT
>LS057335.1:0-11055 GCA_900241095.1 Acartia tonsa
CCCCCCCCCCCCCCCCCCCCCCCCCCCCCCCCCGCCCCCCCCCCCCCCCCCCCCGCCCCCCCCAATTCTTCGTTTGTTTGTTTATTACCTAGGTCAGCTTAGGTTAGGTCAAATGGCACAACTCTGGGGACTTTTAATGGATTTTAATTGGTTGGTTTATTAAGTTGGGTGTTCGAACGTTATAACCACAAATTGTAATCTACAGAAGGGGTAATTTCGTGTATTGTCATTGGGGATGTACATCAATTTATTGGCCATAGTCTTCTTCCTTCAGAACCCTGGGTAGGACCCCTCACCTCATTTATAAATTATCTTATAATTAAGTTAGAGGAATTTTAGTGCACAACCAACCGCTTGTGGTAAAGCAATGGTTTGCTCTTATGGATGTTGTCATCCTTGTTAGTAATTACTAACATTGCAGAAGCAATATATATAGTGCACTACCCTGCAGGCCTACCCAATACCCAATAAAGCGTAACCTTACCATATTCTAATAACAATATTTTTTTTTATTTTCCAGTGTTTTAGTAAAAAACTTTGATTTATGCCGTCCGCAATTTTATTATATTGTATTCAGGGATAGAACATTGATAAATAAATTTGTAAAAACTCTGCCTAAAGTTGCTTCATAATTTTAGAAAGTACTATGTATTTACCTAATTGTCTTTGTCCTCAACCTCTCTGATTGTATTTCTTTAACCAGAGACGTGCAGGAGTGAGGAGGGGGCATGTATGGAGGTATTTCACCCCCTGTAAAAATTTCGGGGCTTGCATGCACCCCAATAGGTGTTTACTCCCCTGATGCAACTCCCTAAAACAGCCAAGGGGTGTCAATCAAGTGAAAAAAAGACACACACCCCTAAATGTGTTGGGGGTGTCAATATGCTGGTAAAATCCTGTGCACGCCATTGTTCAGAACTCTGAGAGGGAATTCAATTTTAACTTTTCTCGTTATTGGAAATATTTGTAAATGCATTAGTTACATCAAATAACCAATTACGGCCATAAGTAGCATAGCAATATAACCCTTTTTGCGTAACAACCGCTCGTCGTCGGGGAGGAAATAAGGTTTACTTGATTTTCTAGATTGTTATTCTAGGTATATGATTGAAAGTAATTCTTATTTCCTAAGTTTTTATCAACAACCCTGTGTTTTGACTGATTTTTTAACTAGAAAAAATAAATGAGCTATTAAGCTTTTTTCAGCTGACAAATCTTTGTCCTTGTTAACATTTAGGTTATATTGTCACATAAAGTTTAACTGGATCCAATTTTAATATAATTGAAACAAATATTGCAATGCTCTGTCAGGGAGGGAGGGATAACATATATTTTACACAGAACAAGGATTACACCATCCATAAGTAGCGAATCACGAAAAAAAAACAATAATTAATAATAGCCGAAAAAATTACATTACCCCATAGCATTATGGGCAGACTGCTAGACGGACAAACAAAATCTTTTTTAAAGTAGCTTTGCGTCTTAAATAATTTTAAATGTTTATATTTTGTCTGTCAAAAAATTATATTTTTCCTTCAGTAGTACAGAAACTCTCAAACGATTGGAAATGAGAAGGCTTGAAATAGGCGAAATATATATTCTACTGGAGACCGCCGCGTTTTTTAAATTTTTTTTTCTTACCTATCCCATGTCGATGCCAATGACTGTTAGTCTGTTCCTTAATTATTATGCATTCAAGACAAGGACTATTCCTTCCATGGCTGCACAAAGGAATTTTAAATCAGTATCTTGCAATCATGGGTCGGTTGAAAGATGGTTTATTTGTAATAATTGCTATGGTTATTCATTTTTGATGCCCCAAACCGCCCACTGCCCCCAGCTACCCACGTCTCCAGTGTTTAAACACTTCCAGTTCTAGTTTGTTTGACTAATAAAAGTACCCAAAGATCGAGCTAACGAAGAAAACTGCATCGACGAACATAAATTGTAATTATAGAGTAGCTTGTCACAAAATAACTGCATATACTAATAATTGCAATCCATGTATCATTCGATCACCCCTAACTGTCTGAAAATATTTGTATTTTATTTATATTGTAAAACAAAATTTTGAGGGGAGAAGGGAAGTTTTTTCTATAGGCGATTTAACTTGGGAGAGTGGTGGACCCCTAAAAAGAATTGCTGTAAAGAAGAACCATATCGGTTCAGCAGTTAGCGAGATCCTTCGGTATACACAGACAGACATAAATACATCATTTTACTTTTCTTTAAGGATGACAACATCTATAAGCTCTACTAACATAACTAATCGTCAAATAGCGACAAATAAGATAATGATTTTCAGAATGGCTTCGAATCAAGTGCGTTTCCTCTTCAAAACCCGGTTCTGAGACTTGCCGACGCCTAATAGCGAAGTACATTCAAAGTTATTTTGGTGATATGAAGAAACGTGTTGAGTGTCCTTTCAAGGATACATTTATCTCGCTTTATAGACTAGCAGTGGTCAATCTCTTCCGCGTAAAATTATCAACATTGTAAAAAATGATTTAGGGAGTTGTGTATTAATATTTCAAAAATTATAAATAGCATAAAACATGCCCTGGTTGTAACAGGATGTGTATGAGACTGTGTGTTGCCCTGGAAAAGATAACACCTGTTTCCTTTTTTAAATGAAAATGTAAATTGAAGGGTCGATAATAGTGTATTTTATGTGGACGTAATTGCACACCACTTTGACTGACATACACTTGTGCATAACTAATTCTAATTGTTTTAAATTAAAACATTTTAAATTTGCATTTTAAGGGACGATAGTCTAAATATCTTAATTATAAAAAAGGTTGATCAGTTAGTAGATTTAAAACAGTTTAAAACCCGAAATAGATTATTATTGTTACGTATATTATTGGAATTTTCTCAGCTGCAATTTAAGATGGACGGCTGATTTTTTTTGAAGATTTGATCAATGAGTATCCAGAAATGACTTAATTTGCCTATGGGCCTAAAATTACAAAAATCAAAGATAATAAAAATACATAAGACGGGTTTCGTGATAAAAGGTTTCGTGATTTTTTCTAATCAATTTATTAAATCAACAAATGCTTTTATAATCTCCTTAATTTCAGTATTCCCGTCCATGATTTTTTTTTGTGCTTTACTACTTATTGCTGTTGTCATCCTTGTACGCTATTGGATGATTTAAAATTTATCTTAAATACAAAAATAGAAGTATCTTCCTGCAGAATACTTGATCTTTAAAAATAAATCTAAAATATAAAGTTGTAACATGTCTGCCTGAAGCTTAAGATCTCGGTAACCGCTGAACCGTTAGGGTTGTGCTTCTCAAAAAAATGATTACTAGTCTCGCGGTAGTTTTAAGCTATTTTTAAAAGGAGTGGGACCCCCCAACCCCCAAAAAGGATGAAAATATTCCCAAGTATAAAAAAAACAGTAATATGTGGTTCATTCTCATTGCCTCTTTGAGTGAAACCACTAATATCTATCGTATCTTAAAAGCTTAAAACCTAAATGACACAAATTATAATTACGAAAACCAACATAGGAGCATGTTGAACTATTATTATAAAATTTAGGACACACTATGGAAGTTATAATGTAGCTCTGCTGAAAAAAGAAGAACTCATAATCACATCAAACTATATTTCTATTCATGATATATATTTAACATTTAGAGATTATGTATTTTCTTTCGAGATTAAGGATAACATTCATAGTTAGATACATGCTTGGATTGCTGATAATTGAAAAATCTAATTATATCATCTTTTATAGAACTACTTTTGAAAACAAAACTTTCTTGGATAATAATTAGGATGTTAAAATGAGAATCAAAAACAGTTCATTATCAATCTAGTTCCTAAAAAGTACTATAATATATTTATCCTAATATACAATAATCCAACAATGTACCCAACTGATTTGAATAACATTATAAAGATTCAATTTTATTTTATTATCTGAGCTATTAACTAAAACATCAGGTATTAAAAATTAGGTAGTATAGATGTTATAGAGATTTTAATCAACAATTTTGCTAGCATGTTGTTTGAGTATTTATAATTGTAGAATTTGTTATTTTAAATAGTATAGGTATTAAGAATACTTTTTTTATTACTGTTTTAATAGCATTGCTACTCTATAGATAGTTTACATTCGAATGGCTAACAGTTACTTATAGAGCATAAAAAAAAACATAAGATGAAAATTAAAATTTATAATTTACATTTACTTGATATATCTTTATGACTTTATTGTTTTCCTCAAAGAGCCTTTTCGAGCACCAAAAAAGACCTCACCTAATTTTAAAATAAATTAAAAATAAAAGTGTAATTAGTTTTTAGTGTGTTTTTGTTTTAATTTAGGTTAGGTTGTATTGGGTACAGGGTTAGTACCCGCAGGGTTATTGCCCCCCGCAACAAATAAAAAAATACCCACTTCCTTATTTAAATTTTACTTCAAAACAAGGGGAGTGTTATCGGTTCTCTGTTAGAGAAAGCGCAGATGATTCCCTATATTCTCATTGATGTGCTACAAATGGATGAGATCATTTTAGACGTATGATGATTTAAATGTAAGCATCCTCGGTGAGTTGAAACTCTGAGCTGCCTCTGAAATCAAATCTGAAAAGAAAGAAAAAAACATGAATGATGACGTAAAGTTATTAAAAGTTTAAAAGTAATCGAATGTGCTTTTGTTTTTTTGTCCATTAAGAACTCTAAAACAACTGGAAATCTGAGATATTTTTGCAGGGATCTTAAGAGATAGGACAAAGAACGATAAATTGACAATTGTTTCCAATTGTGAAAACAAATTACCCCTTCTAAAGGTAAAACTTGTTGGTTCAAATGTTTGAACACTTATATTATGAAATCAACAAATCAAAGTTCAAGAAAAGTGTGCCAACCAATAACAAAGCGGATTTATAAAACTTTAATACCAGTGTAATTATAATCCAATGTACTTTTCCCCTCTGCAGTTTTGTTTAAGATACTCTGTCAAACCCTTTGTTTAAATCAAACTTACATTTTTTATAGCTTTTATATTTTTTTTTGAAAGCTAACAAAGAAGATAACGTTAATATGAAACTTTGGGGACTAGTATAAAAACAGCCCAATGAACCCTCCTTTCCTGAATTAAAGGAAAATTACAACAAGATCAACAACCAACAAGAATTTTAGAATAATTTTGTCACTAAACAAAACAGTTTGAAAAACTAATCGAACCTGTACCCATATCCTGATTTTTCAAGTGTTTCAACCTCACAATTATTCTAAATAAAAAAATAAAAGTTATTTGAGAATTTTTGTTTTAAAATGCACACACACACGGGACAGTTCTAGTTTGTGATTTTCTCGACTACAATTGAAGATAGACAGGCAGAATTATCAGTGAAGATTACTATGATATTGTTTTGTCCGTCTGTTATTTAACACCATTTGTGTGTTTGTCAATTCGATGATCTTTTTGTGCTTCGCTTCTTTTTGTTTCAAAGGTTGGAAATTTTAGCTCATTATAGCACACGATTTTAAAAATGAACTGTGTTATGCAAAAAGAAACAAAATTTTACCTCTGGTTTTGTCAAGAGAGATCCGCTGCTACTATCCCTGGTAAATAAAAGAATATTTGCTGATTTTTGTATGGAGAATTTTTAAAAATTAATTACGTTCGCTAGAAATTCAACGCAAGAACTTCAATATAAATAAATAAAATTAATTTTGTATTACTTTGGGTAAAGTATTAACTTTATAGATTTGGATTTTCAAGGCAATGGAAGATAAATTAATTTGCCTCTTATTTCAATAAATAAATCAAATTTATCTTTCAAAATACAAATGTTGGGATAAGATTAAAAGTAAACTGTTATTTGAATTTAATTGCCTCCCCCCCCACTTCTTATTAATTTAAGCTACCAAAGGGAGGAACTATTATTTGAAAAATAAAATATAAAAAAATTAAGGGCATGGTGCATTAAAATCCATCCCTGGACCTATATAAAGTTTTAATGTAAAGGAGAACCATATCAGTGCATCAATTAGCGATATACTTCGCTTGAGACTGAATAATGGTACTATTTTATATTTTCAACTAACAAACTGAATGAAAAGTTATAAAAAATCAAAGTTTAACAATTTTTAATAGAATTAACAATTACCTACAAATGGGTCTTCTGATGGGAGTAATACCAACTTCCTCAAGTCTCATCAACTATAATATTCATATTTACTTAAGTAACAGGATGTCTATGTGTATGCCTATATGTCTATCAGGCTATATGTCTGTTTGTCTGTCTGTCTGTATGTCTGTCTGTCTGTCTTCTGATGGGAGTAATACCAACTTCCTCAAGTCCTATCAACTAAAAAAATTTATATATACTAAAGTAACAGGATGACCATGTGTCATCTTGTATGTATGTATGTCTGTCTGTATGTATGTCTGTCTGTATGTCTTCTGATGGGAGTTATATCAACTTCCTCAATTCTCATCAACTATAATAGTAATATGTATAAATACCAAAGTAACATGATGTTCGTGTGTATGGCTGTATGTCTGTCTGTCTGTCTTTTGCTGGGAGTAATACCAACTTTCTCAATTCTCATCAACTATAATATTTATGTAAGTAAAGTAACAGGATGTCTATATGTTTGTCTGTCTTCTGGTGGGAGTTATGCAAACTTATTTAAATATCTCTTTTAATTATTTATTATTTATTATTTTTCTAGAGTTAATTTCTCTATGTATGGTGGTGGTAACCTCCCCAAAATATTCTAAACCTTCCCTGGATATATGAGAAGCTATACTTTAAAGAAAACCATATTGGTTTAGCAGACAGATACTGTTGACTTTATTTAGGGATTACCTGCAATTGAGTTATTGGGTTATCAAACATATCTGAAATAAATTGTTTTTAGAAAGATATATAATTGGTCCATGGCTATTTGGCTGGGTAAGGTGATATCCCTGGTATGTATTATGGACCCATTCTTAAAAACTTTTTTTTCAAATTATAGGGTGTTCACACCCTTCTCCCTTTTTTTATTGAAGTCATCAGTATTGAATAAGCTACTGCAATGTGTTATTGTAAATTAAAATCTAATGAAAATTTAAATAATCTATAATTAGAAATATCTTGCCTGTTTGAGTGAGATTATCCTGAGAACCCTTTGAAGTCATACTTTCTTTCCTAAACATATTATTTGTGAAATAAAAAAATACTAGCTGCTACACAAACAGATGCCTCTAGGGGCAATCAAAGGGAGAAGGAGTCGAGCACCCACTTTCAATTTAAGTTTTTAGAAGAAAATGAAAAAAAATGCCTTTTATTCTTGGGGCAATTTCTCTTAAGAAGTTGATAGTACCCTCCCCCACAATATTTAGAAACTTTCCAATTGCCCTTAAAGAAGCTAATATTTTCTTATCCTTTCCTGGACAGACAGACACATAGACACAGACAAACATCCTGTTACTTTCATTAAAGGATAATTACCTTTGCTCCCTGTATATTTCTTTTTCGTCCGCTAATATTTTCTTATCTTTTCTTGAGAGAGACTTCACCCGGTTTTCATTTTGAATCATTTTCCTATATAATTGGCCAGTTACGGAGTGTAGATGTAGAAAATTGTCTAAATATAATAAGCTATGATCTATAATTATAAAGTATTGCTAGTTCTAATCCAACAGATATTAATATTTTTCAAAGCAATACTGGGAAAAAGTTATTCATTTTTTGTATACTTATATTGCAGAAGAACCCAACATAACATAAAATATCATTGTTGATAAGCAAAATTAAACTGTTTGATAATGGGAGGTGGGGAAGAGGGGGGATGAAATTAGAATATTAACATTGTGACGGGTTTATTTAGGATGTTTTAGTATTTTTATTTTTTTAAGTGGTTTATTTCACTCTTCAACTGGCCATTTCCTGTTGTCATCAGTAAAAGTCGTCTTCGCTGGAGAATTGGCGAGATTTTCAGGGTTTGGTTTGGCATCTTCTTTGTTTAGTTTTAGGCTGCTGTTCGGGGTGGTGATGAGCTTGGCCGTTTCTGTTGGCATTATGGGGCAGGGGGGTAGTATGGGGTCTGTGTTGGGTGGCGGTGGGCTGCTTGTTACCCCTATTCCAGAATCTAAACATCAAAATATCATAATAATTAAACCGTTTTTTGCATAAAATTATCTCAGTAAAGGGTTGAAATTTTTAAAAACATTCAGTAAATGTAATGTTTAAGTTACAATTAGTTACATAACCTCAGCTACAAGAAAATAGGCCGAAGCGCTGGAAAGTTTCATGTTTGGGGTCATAAAAATATGTCAAAACGCTATTTTTGTAGCAGGAAAGCTTCGCTACTATAAATATAGTTACCTGAGTTACTATAGTTGGTACCACCATGATTTGTTGGTTTTAGCTCCAAGGAATTTAGCTCTGCAACTGGGTCATCCTTGTTCACATACAAATTAATTACTTCTTCTTTAATTATACTTAAAAAACAGTAGATTTTAAAACAATACATATTTTTTAATAAAGCTAATTGAAACTAATTTGGTTGGAGTCACCTTTTTATGGCGACTATTCATAGGACGGTGAATGTTTCCGCCCCAAAATAAGTTATGAACTTCCCTAGAACTATAAGAAGAACCAAACCGGTTCAATGGTTCAGCTTTTAGTGATAAACTACACTCTAGACATCCACACATCCTGTTACTTGTATAGAAAGATATTACCTCTTTTAAAATGCTTTCCTCAGTTTTTGTCATAGGAATTGATTCTAAAACATTAATAAAATAGATTTTTATCAGCCTATGCTTTTTTAAGAGTACAAGAGTGGAAAATTGGGCTTGTAATTGTTTGTTTTTATCTTTGTTAATGTATATTTGACTTCAACAAGGCATTTGATATATACATATACTGCAAACCTTTGCAAATTTTTGTAGGCAATGGGATAAAACAATGGCCGATGGATAGATGTATTGAATATTTCTAAAGATTTTGGAAAAATTATTACTTTTGTAGATTAAAATCTTCGTTTCTGAGCCCATGAATAAGATAAAGTGGTTTTAAAACTTTGGGTGCCAATGTAATTAACAGCATTGAATTTGAGCTAATACAAAAAAAAACATCCCAAGAAAAATTTGTTTACCTTTCTTACTATTAGCTGTATCATCTCTGCTTAGCAGAGAAGCTTTTGAGGGATTTTTCTCTATCTGAAATTTAAATTATTTTATAAATAAAACAAGCAGCTAACTGTTATACAGTACTAACATATAATAGTTATGTATCGCGTTGTATAATATACAGCTTTCTGTAGGGAAAGTAAAGTCTTTAAATAAAAAATAACATAGCGACGGAATGACTGTAAGAGAAAAACAAAATTAATAACTTTTTAAATTGGTTATTTTTAAATTTCTGTACGTTTTGTTTAGTTTCGATAATTTTACATGTTATAAAATTAATATAAAGTACTTAAGTTGATAATAAAGTTGAGATACACTGAATAGAATTGTTTTCAAAGAATTCAACCAATAAGGACATAAATCTAAATCTAACTTCATTATTGGAAATTTGAATTTTGAAGAGACAAACAAGCAGAAATAAGAAAAATCATTCATTTATACAATCATTCCAATCCTTATAATAGTAACAGGTAGTTTGTCTGTCTGTTTGTTAATTTGTCTCGAAGGATCTTTTTTTAAATTTTTCTTTTAAATTTAATATAAAATAAATTTGGTTATCGAATTAACTACCCCCTCCTCAACTGCCCCTAGAGGCCTCTAGAGGCGTAGCCAATATTCATCAAAAAAGTAATAGGATGTCTATATGTCGCGTATTATCTAACTAACCACTGGTCCAATATGTATCACCTTCACAGTGAGTGAAGCTTTTTATAGGTCCAAGAAAGGTGTCTAACTTTTTATGGAAAGTTAAAAAAGATATTCCGCTCCATTTTTAAAAATAAAAAAAAAATTTAGATAGAGGGACCACATTTTCATATAGTGTTACAAAATGACGACCATACAGGGTGAATTATAAGGTAGCTTCACCACTAGTAAAACTTACCGACTTCTTGCCATTGATATCAGGTCTGCTATTTATAGACACTTTTCTGTTCTTACAATCTACTTTACTAAAAAGAGAATAAAATGATTATGATTTTTTAAATGTTGATTGTTGATATAAGGAATAAGGATAGTCATATTCATATTTTGTAACTGACACTTTGATTGCACGAAATTTCTTGAATGGTCCTATATCTGTTCATTGTAACCCCTTATTTTTAAATAGTATAGCTATAACATGGGTTAGGCTTAGGAAAAAAAATACTCCCAGCCCTCTCCCACTTTATTTTAAATTTTCTTCAAAAAATTAGGGGAGGTTTGGGGGGTCAGTGTTCGCGAAGAACTTGAGGGAAAGCATCTACAAATTAAACAAATGTTTTGATAAAAATTAAAATTTAAGCTATAAAAATAATTTTTGTCATCACGTATATCACTGTATTACAGACAATTTTCCACAAATAAAAAAATAAAAAAAACATAAAATCAATACTAGTCGTCGGTTCTCAGTGCTAATAAAACTGGTTTAAATCTTTTCATTTCAATATCCGCGAAAAGCTGTCAATAAAACGATGCGATAAATAACTATGTCTTACCTATTAGAGTTAATAGAGTTCATATCAGCTTTTCTAGCTTTCACTTTGTCCTTCCGTCTCACCAAATCATTGTTGAACCGAACCATATCATTACTGAAACAATTGTCCTATTAATTTCAAACTTAGCACTGGATTTATTACTTCTTGGAAGCATAATCATATCATTTTCTAACTTGATGCTGTTGCTTAACCCATGTTTATGTGGATCATATTTCACTTAAAAGAATGTTCCTATAGATATAAAACGTTATAGTGTCATTCAATTGACAATTTTTCCTTTGTCATATATATTATAAGAAATACTGTCAAAAATATTTTATTTATATCTATAATACAAAGTAGAACGATGTCTGTCTGTTTGTCTGTGTGTCTGTTTGTCTGTTTGTTTGTAGCGAAGGATCTCGCTAACCGCTGAACCGATCGGGTT
>LS057336.1:0-11054 GCA_900241095.1 Acartia tonsa
CCACTGTACACCATATTCACACTACCCACTACCCTTCTACTGAATGAACGAACTGTCCATTGTTAGAGTTGTTACTTAAACAATCGATATTATGATTTGGATGTTGCACAACTTTTTCATGTACTCTAATAAAGTGATACTTGCAGCTGGTTAAGATAACAATAACCCCTATCCACCCTCCATCCCCCCGCCCAACTTCTACCGAATGAACGAACTGACCAATATATTACCAAAAGTTGTTGGACCAAGGAATAAGAGAGAGTGTTTTAAAACTTTGGGTAACACTTTAATTTACAGTCCAATGTCCCCTTCCTCCCTGATTAATTTATAAAAAATCTTGTGCTTTAAAAGTTTGTGTTGAAGAAGTCCCTTTCGTGACATCGCACCATAAGGGGCGATTTGAAGTATTTTTAAAATGGGTTTTTATATGTTAATTTAGGTTAGGTTAGGTTATATTGGGTTAGTTGATTGCCCCCCAGTGTTAGATAATTAGCCCCGCAGGGTTGGAGCCCCCCGCAGGAGCTAGAAATAGGAGAAAAGCTACTGTGAAAAATACTTTGGGGAATTCCTTTAATTTTGATTAATAGAGGTCCATCAAGTTAAATGTCCAACCGTTTCCACCACTAATTGTAATCTATAGAAGATGTAATTTTATGTATTATCATCCGTGAATGTACATCAATTTGACGTTCATTGTCTTATCCCTTTATATCCCTGTTAAAATCCCCGCAGAGAGAAATAATGACTTCCCTTTTATAACTTAATATTATAATTATACTGTGCAGATTTCTTTTTAACAAAATATTATGAATGAAAGTAGTTGAATGAATGAATGTTGGTTTGTTTAGTACCCAAAGTTTTATAACTACGTTATCTTATTCGTTGGATAAAAAACTATGTGTACTTTTATTGAATTTTATTGATTGGTCAGTTCTAAACAAACAGTTTACAAACTTTTAAATCAAAATCTACAGAAGGCATTGTATTGTTTATCATCATTGGGGGTATAAATCAATTTATCTTCCATTGTCTTATACCTTAAACTTCTGAGTTATAGAGTAGCTTCAATTGAAAACTTCAACGTCCAGAAAAAAAACATATAATTATAAAGAAAGCAAAGAAAAAAGTAAAATTATTTTCCATGATTATTTGACTTTTCAAAGCTATTCAAGTCATAATTCCATTTAAGTATTTTTTTGCAAGAAGCTTTAACAGAGATAAAAAGATAAGTAATATTTATAAACTGATTAAATTGAATTCTTGATACACAATCTATACAAATAGGGGTTTTCGTCAATATTCTAGGTTTGTAAAACAAAAAAGATAATGTTTGGTAATACAACTATAAACCCTTGTTTAAAAGTAACAGGATCTGTATCTGTCTGTACCAAGGATCTTTGTAACCGCGGAACAGATATGTTTCTCCTCTACAGTGTAGCTTCTCATTGGTCATAGGTTAGGAACTATGTTAGGAAAGGGCACCACCACCCTCCCAAAAATATCAACCCCCCCCCCCAAAAAAAAAAAAATGTATACTTAAAAAATTCAAATGGGCGAAGCCGCTAGATATTTATAAGATAGCTTCACACCAAAAGGAGGGTAATGTATAGATCATAGTAAATATAATTTTTACACCAGTTTACAAATCTCTAAATCCTGTAGAATGACAGAAAAGAAAAAGGTTGGAAACTAGTTATTTTCTTTTTCATATTGCACAGGAAAAGAGACACATAATAAGAGAGTATAATTTATCTAAATCAATAGGTACATCACAAATGATGATGAACTACCCATTAAATTATTTGTTTAGACAATCAAAAAAAGTTTAAGCCAGCATGTGAGATATCATGATTATAAAACTTTGGGTACAATTTTACATCAATCAAAAATACAAATGATATAAATCAATTTGAACCTTTGAATGTTTGTCACTGTTCTTAATATTGCACAACTACTACTTACCTGTTCCTGTCACAAATGGCTCTCAAACGGCAGGGCCAATAAAGAGTAAAAAAGTATATAAAAGTTTTTTATTAAATTGTTTTTTCTTCAAAATTAGCAATGAAATAAATAATATATTGACATTTATAATGTTATTTAATTAAAAGAGCAAAAACATTTATCACAAAAATGCTCCTGTTCTCTTTAAACCATAGAATTTTCGTATACAACCCCCTGAAATATGGCATGAATGATTCACGGAAAAAAATGTCCAATTCAAATTTTCTCTGCTACTGCAATGTACAACGCGGACAGTAATGTTCATAATTGGCGCAGCAATAATCTTATAACCCTTTAATGTACTAGCGGCTGCTCTTTTTTTGAAGAGGGAAGTGAGTGGGCAGAAAAGTAGCCTAAAGCCATCTCAAGACTTTAAATTCAAGATACTGGCCAATAAATTGATGCTTTAAGTGAGTGTAGAATAGTTGTACAACCCAATTAAGCCAGCGAATGAGAGAACATACTGTTTAAAATATCGGAAACAGTATTTCAGTCCAACGGCCCCTCCCTCCCTGCTTTAAAACCCTTTAACCACATAGAATACCTAGGAAGATAAAAAGATCAAAATGGTAGATGCAAGCTCTACATTAAAAAACACAATGGAATCATCAATTAAAATCTTACAAAATCCAAATATGGAAAGCAACAGCAAAAAACGAAGAGGATATTTTCCAGGGAGGTAAGGGACATTGGGCTGTTTATTAAAACTAGTCCCCAAAGTTTTATGATAAAGTTTTTTATTCGTTTGCTTGACAACTTTCGGAAAGTTTATTTAAACGTTGTTGTATTCACTAAGTTGGGTTTTGAACGTTTCAACCACTTTACAATTACAGTTTACCAATCTATAATTTAAAGAAGGGATGTACATCAATTTATCGGCCATTGTCTTATCCCTTTAGATCCCCGGGATATATTCTAAGTAAAGGATAAGTGTTACAAAAAAAGGTAAAAAAGATTTTTTAAAATCTATTTTTAAATATAAACAAGGATGACAGCATTTATAAATATAGCAAACTATTAAAAAATCTCTATTCATATTTTTGTAATAGTTTATGCAGTTTTTAGATAAGTAAGCCAATCTACTCATAAAGAATGGTCTCTAAAACCTCTTCTATAAAGGTGTTTCTTTTGTTTGTCTGTTACGATCTCGTTAATAGGAACCTAGTAATAGTGTCTAACTATTTATCTTTGTGACGTAACAAAAATCCATCTCTTTTTTAGGGGTACTAGGTTCCGTTAATAGCTAAACCATTATAGTCCTCCATTTTATAGACGTTTCACGTAGGTCCTGTAATGGTTTAAGATTGTTTAAAAATAATATTTTAATTGGTTTAAGGTTATTTAGTCTTTTACTTTTTTTAATTAATATTTTTGTACATGCATATTTTTTTGAAGATTATTTACTTATCATGATTTTGTTAATATACATGTGACTCCTTTTATAGACATCACACATATTAAAACCTTCTTCTACCTTCCTTTTTAAGAATAATAACACCAAGTATTAGCAAAAGACAAGGATGTCAAAATCTATAAAAGCGAAGTACGGCAAATCATATAGAAAAGACAATAAAACATTACCAAATAAGGGTTGAATATAGAGCGCATAGCATGGACATACTTACAATTAAACACATTATCATAGAGATTTTACTATGTTGTGCCTAATTGCCCTAGGGATCACCAACATCAAGATACATATGAATTTTATAAATACGTTATGATTTTAGAGTTGTAATGTGTAAGGTTTAAAAGAGTTAGCACGATTTTAACATAATCAATAATCACATTTAACGAATAGACCTTAATGTAAAATTGCTTTGCTATAAAAAAATCCCTATTTTGCCCCTATTAAAAAAGTTGTGGTATCATCATGCCCCCCCCCCTCCCCCCACCCCACTCACTCCATAATATATAATTCTATGCTTCCTTATTTATTTTTTGAATAAATAATATGATGTTGTAGAACATGCATAATACGTTGTTGTTGTTGTTGTTGAGTGTCTAGCAGATTTAAAGGGACATTACTAGACTTTAAATTATCTATAATACAAAGTAGAATGATGTCTGTCCGTCCGTCCGTCTGTCCGTCTGTCCGTCCGTCTGAAGCTTAAGATCTCAGTAACTATTGAACCGATAGGATTCTACTCTTCAGGGTATATTTCTATTGGTCCTGTGGTGGTTTTAAGCTATTTTCTCCCCAAAAATAAAAAAATTCCTCCCCCCTAAAAAAAAATTTTAAATTTTTTTCTAATTTTATTTTTTTTTAAGTTTTTATATATTTTTATACATTTTTATATTTTTTTTTATATTTTCTTATACTTTTTAATACTTTTTATATTTTTATATATTTTAATAATTATTTCTCGCATCGTATTATAAATAGAATGTATAGAATGTACAATTATAAGATTAAAACTAGTTTTTTTAGCCCCGAGGTGCCGAAGGTTGAAACGTCTAGACACTTAACTTAATAAATCAATAAAAATTCAATAAAAGTCCTCAAAGTTGTTAAGCCAACGAATAAGAAAACGTTATTCTAAAACTTTGGGGACTAGTGTAATGAACAGACAATTATTCCTAGATAATACGAGACTTCGAATGATATGCTTTCTGGATATAGTTTAAAAATAGTTTAATTTCAAAGATTGCTCCCAATATCTCTTCAGGTTTTTTTTAACACACAAGGTTATTAACAACAAGCCCCCCTCTCCCCCAATTTGATGTAAATAGAAAAAAATCAGCCGTCTATAACTAATAGCAGCCAGGTAAATAAGATTTTTCCATTTATGGAGGACGGATGGACGGAAATAGCGAGATATAGAGTAGCTTCACTACTAAGAACAGCATGTTTAAATAGCTTCAATAAGATAAACCTTGAAAAATAATATCTAAAAAGAAAAACGAATAATTAATGTTATGGTTTGTTGCAATTAAAAACTTAAGGAGGGCGTTTTCATGTTTTGTATAAGTGCATACTTGATTTTTATATAACCTTGATATAACAGTAATAAATATACCAGATCTAGATCCATAATCAACAAATTAAAGAACACAGTGTAGTATCAATTTAGCTAGTATTAGTTAGAACTTGTACACATTTTGTTACGAAGAAGCAGTTATTTTTTTATTTCGCCCATTTATAGGTTCAGCTGATACATAGTTAAATGTCCTAAGAAAAAGCTATTCTTGAAATTAATCATTGATGAGTATAAAAAAACTTCGGCTGCCATAAAGTTTTAAGGGTCCTAGGACAAACACAGGAGTCCCAAACGTCGGAGTGGACAAACGCAGGAGTGTTAAAATATTTATCTAATTAATTATTTCTATACAGATTAGGTTAGGTTAAGATATGAATGTACAAATAAGCCCCCGCAGCATTTAAAAAACCTATAAGATGGTCTAAAATAGGTTATGTTAGGTTAGGTGTTCACTCCGACGTTTGGGACTCCTGCGTTTGTCCAAAAACCGTTTTAAGTTTGACGTATTATTGTGTCTGACAGCCCATCTATGGTAATATATCTATTATTGATATATGATGTGCTTGTGCTAGCCGGCCTAGACCTTTATGCATGTATGGGCCTACTATATATGCTCTCTGCATGCATAGTAAAGTCTTCAGTCAAACTAGCTAAAAACAATGTTTACTGATTGTAAAAACCTAACTATATAATTTCTATCTTTTGTGGACTAAATACCTTTGGGACTTTTATTTGATTTTGATTGATTGGTTTTTATCTACCATTGTCATTTACCTTAGGATCCCTTAATAAACATAATGTTATACTTTTATTTCTAGATGTTTTTTCAAAAATTGTAACCAAATATTAACTGAAAATAATTCCTATACCTTGATAAAAAAAAGGTCATGTGCCTTGATTTATTGTCAGAAACTACAAAAAAAACATCTGGTTTTCTATAAAAAAAATACTGTTTTGGTATTTTGCTACTCGAAATTAAAAAGGTTGTGCTGTTATAGGAACATATTTATTTTAATAAACACATAAAAATCATGCACATATAAAACACAGGCCTAAATAAAACTATATAAAATAAACAGTCAGACTAAAAAGCATTAAAATCTTAAATAAAAGCCTTAAAAATAACAGAAAGCAAAATGATATTTTCTAAATAAATTTTAAGTATTTTGTATAAAGTAGTTATAACAAATAACATACTGTTAACATATCTGCTGAAGGGGTATATTTTCTTATAATTGGAGGAGAACATTAATTTATCATCCATTCTCTTAACCCTTAAATTACAATTTTACATTGTTTTTTTTAGATTGTAAATTGAAGAAAGTAGTAAACTCCTCATTTTTAAAAGCGAATCTTTTATATAATTAGTGTCGGGCCGTCCGTCCGTGACGGTTAGCTTTTTTCGTTAATTTAGGCATGTTAAAATTGTCCTATCGATTTCAAACTTAGCATAGTGATATCTGTAGTAGTTAGTAATGATTTAGAAAGCGTAACAACTCTATAATCATTATCAAAATGTCCGTACGTCCATTTTCAACAAATTTACTCACAATTTTGCTTTGACTATTATTCATTTTTGTTCTGATTATTCACTGCTGATACTTAATAAGTGTTAATGTCCGTTTGTCCTATTGTTTTAGAGCTTCGCTTTTATGGATGTTGTCATCCTTGTTTATTTAAAAATTCTAAACATCTAAAATAATTTAAAAGCTTAGCTTTAAAAATATTGTGTACTTTTCAAGTCAGTGTTTTCAAATCAAAATTTACTGATAAGAGAGAAAAATTCCTTTTTGTTGAGGTTCTTCAAAGCGGAACAGTTTTTCCTCTTTTTTTTATCTAGAAAACATAAAAAAAAGAAACTAAAAAGATTTTCTGGTTTTCGACCGGAAAAAGGCAGGGACAGGTGAACTGTATTGATGAAAAAAGGAAATCGCAATGGATTAAAGACAGCTTTCCGTGGATATTAAAACGAAATAAGATTAAGATTAAAGCCCCGAGGGGCAGAAAAAAACCGGCCTAACAAAACTATTATTTTTATATTTTTTTTAGTATTCGTGGAAAATTGTATGTAATTCGATGCTATACTTGATTGCTTAGTATAACGGATAACCGTTTCTAATCCAGCGGATAATAATCGGTTTCGAAGCCGTAAAGGAATAAGATTTAGTTCATAGAAAAAATCTTTGGAGAAATATTCCTTTTTTAAAAGAAAATTATGAAATTTGTTTTTTAGAAAACTTTTCTGTTTCTTTAATTTTTCCTTTCCCCTTTTTTAGCATCCTGTGAGCTTTTTAAAATATGATTTTTGTACTTTAGAGGGTAAATTTGTATCTTTTTACATTTTTTTTTAATTTTGTCTTTACGTCCTTAAAAACACTTATCCATGTAATAAATTGACAGGATATCTGTTCAATATATTAGATTTAGCAAACTAATTAACTTCGAACGGTCTACAACTTTCGGGAAACCTTTGTGTAAGAACAAAGCATGTTTTATGCTATTTTTAAAAGAGAAGAATAAGAAGAACATTACAAAATCACGTTTAAAAGCAAATTACTCTAATTAATGTAGAAAATACATTGATATTATGACAGTGGAAAAATTGTCATTAATTTAAATGCTATTTCCCAGTCATTTATTGGTCATTTCGTGTATTCAGTAGGAGGGGAAAGGATTGGGTAAAAAGATCCAAGTAATAATAAATCTAATATTACTTTTAAATATTTAATCAAATTAAAAACACTTCCACTCCATAATCTACCAACAATAATGCAACCAAAAATTACAGCATATCCTATTATTTAATCTAATAGCAATTATTTGGTTTATTTTTACACTCAAATTACATAATTGAAAGCATTATATTTAGGATAAGTTTCCTGTTATATTAATTTTATAGAATAACAAGGATGTTTGTCTACAAAAACATCTCGGGGGTGAGATGTAGCTACGGATTCTAACGAGGAAAGGAGGGAACATTAAAATGTTTATTACAATAGTCCCCAAAGTCTTATAATAGTTTCTTATTCGTTTGCTTAGCAAAATTGAAGACCCAAATTGAATTTTGATTGGTTATTTCATTAAGTTGAGTAGCAAAATGTTTCAACCACGATTACAATCTACAGAAGGGGTAATTTTGTGTATCATCATTGGGGATGTACACAAATTTATGAGCTGTTGTCTTATCCCTCTCTACGCACCTCAAATCATACTTTATATAAAACTATAATGTCCATTGGACGAAGATTGATATAAGAAAGCAATCTGCACCCAAATATGTTTAGCAAAACAAGACACAACTTTGCAAATTTTAGAATCAAAATTATGTTGTTAGCAACACAGCTATAAAAAACAAATTATCTATAATTTTAACAGGGCTATGGGGATAGATCAATGAAATGTAAAAAAAAATCTTTCCCTTATCTAAGAAGTACAAAGCTATAAATATTAAGTAAAATTGGGAATTCATACACTTTTTCTTACATGTACCTATCCCTGTAAATTCCTGAAATTTAGCAACAATTTTGAACGAATTTAGGTTTGATTTATTATTGTCATTGCGATGTAAACAAAGCGATCAATTGCGCAAAATTAGACCAATAAAAACGCATTTTACCATTTTGTACAATATAAAGTGTTTTTTCTCAAAGTGGCTAGCGAGCACAGTACCCCCCATCCTTAGTTTCATTTTTTTTTAAATGGGGATGGGCACCCAATTTAACATCAAGCACATCTGTTTGATTTATTCAAAAAATTACAATTCCTTATTTATTAACATGTATATTTTAAAATTTCAAACAAAAATTTCTTGAAATGTAATCTAACAAATAGCTAAAATTGTGTATTATGAAGATATTGCTTTTTTTGAGATTACATATTAGTAAAGTGAAAATGTATAAAACTTATATTATTGTCTAAAATGATTGTACTATAAAGGAGACAATAAGATGTGATTGTATATTTACAAAGGGAGATGGATATACTCACTTAAATACCAATGACAGCCAAATTTCATGCTCGCTTTTATCAAAAGTGTCGCATGAAGAACACATCTAGGGAGGGGACAGTGTGCGATTTATTACACTAGGCCCTAAAGTTTTATAATAAGGTTTTCTTATTCGTTGGCTAAGCAACTTTGGGGACTTTTCTTTAATTTTGATTAGTTGGTTCATTGAGTTAAGTGTCTAAACATTTCAACCGCAAATAGTAATCTACAGAAGAGGTAATGTTGTAAATCATAATTAGGATGTACATCAATATATCGGCAAGACATTGAGCGATAAATTGAAAT
Organism: Acartia tonsa; assembly: GCA_900241095.1. Taxonomy (NCBI): domain Eukaryota; kingdom Metazoa; phylum Arthropoda; class Copepoda; order Calanoida; family Acartiidae; genus Acartia; species Acartia tonsa. The sequence continues at coordinate 9,274 of LS057336.1, forward strand.
GTATCCTCAATGATGATAAACATAATTACCCCTACTTTAGATTCAAATTATACGTTGACAAGTTCGACTCTGCTATGAAGTTTGAACCACCCAATCAAGCTTTATAATAAATTTACATAAAGTTGTAAGCCTGCGAATGAAAGAGTGCAATTATAATACTGTTAGTACCATTTAAGTCTACGTAAGATGTAATATTTAAGAATGCAATTTAATTTATCGTCCATTGTCTTATCCCTTAAGATCCTTGCTTATTAGAAAATAAGAAAAGGTGATCTTTTTTGTAGTTAAATTAGAGTAAAATTTTTTTTTCGACCAGTAAAAAATCAAATTATCCAATTTTTCTATACATACATACATACATAAACGTAGCAGTAATATGTAATGGCGTATAATCAGGTATATTTAACCCTACCAATTGTTGGTGTTTCATATTTCGCCAGTAACCCCACACCCCTCTCCTACTAAAATTAAGGTTTTAGCCCATGAAAATGGCTCTATAATTGCCGGGCATTAACTTGTCTATTCTAAAAAAGCTTCTAAAATTAAAGGGGGAAGAGGGGTCGAATTAAGAGCCCAATCGCAAACGCATGGAAATTGTCGGCCAATTTTCTAAATGATAATGATACCACATTTTGTGCCATTGATTGATTTTAACCGGAAAGGAGGGCTTTTCTTTCTTTCTTTATCTATTCACATATCAACCCCTCACACAACCCTTTGTATTATACTATTATCTATCTGTCTATCTGCCTTGCTATCTGTCTATCTAACTATCCTAATCCCCTTTCGGCAACACCCACCCTTGTGGCTTTTAAGTTATAATTTTCAGGGTTAAGGTCCGAGTTTTTTTTCCTCAGAAATTTTGGGATCGCTAAATAACCTAAATTTATTCTGAACTAGATTATGCATTGAATATGTTATCTTTAAACACAACTCTAATTCCCAAATTTTATACTGTTCTTCTTAAATTTCGTCTCATAATTATTTTATTCGTTGGCATAAAAACTGTGGGTTAAAGTTAATTAGTTGGTTCCAAACTAGAATTGTCTAAATTTTTCAACAAACATTTTTGATCTACAGAAGAGGCAATTTTGTTTACTGTAAATGAGGATGTGTATCAATCCATTATCAAGATCCCAGCTAACTTTAAATATAACCACTTTAAGATTTATTTAAAACAAATTCACATTTCCTTATATCTGAGTGACCTTATATGTATTAAGAATATTATAAACTAAGTGGTATGAAATCCCTTCCGCACAAAGGTGATTAAAGTCCCTCATCAAATTATGACGTCATACGATAAAATAACCAATGAGAGGCCAGCATAAATTTTACCGTTGGTCAATTACTGTGTATATTGGCCTCTCATTGGCTATTCTATCGTATGACGTCATAATCTGTTGAGGGACTTTAATCCTCTTCCTTCCTCACATGTATAATATTATCTCAAAACATAAGAAACGCAAATTTTTATAACAGCACAAACTACAATTGCCATTGTGTCTTTTAGCAATAAGACTCAGGGCTAAAAAGAGACTTAAAAGAGCTAAGACAATGTCGATTTATTGTTAAACATCCCCATTGATGATAAACAAAACCTTCTGTAAATTAAAATTGATGGTGTAAATGTTTGGACACCACTAGTTTGGAATCAAATGGTCAAAACCTAATAATGTTCTTTCTCGTATTCATTCGAATGCGGTGGATAGGAACCGGTTTTCATCCATACGAAAAAACTATGTCTAGCATCGTATTATATCCAGCTTTCTACGAATATA
>LS057337.1:0-11054 GCA_900241095.1 Acartia tonsa
TCCGTATGGAATGTGGTGCCATTGGAGAAAAAATGAAAACTGCAAAAAAAATTACTGTTTTGCAAAAATTTATATGATTTGAACTAATCAAATTCTTTCAAATGTGCAAAAAAAACTGTTTTTTGATGGGATGGTTTCAGGATATTTTCCCCCATTTCTTTACCCCTATAAAGTCCCTACATGCTAGGGACGCCGCCGCTAGTAAGATTTATAATGCCAACTATATTAGTCTGTCTGAAAGTCTCACGCCACCCTCTGGATCACATTCAGAGATATAAAGGGTTAGGACAATGGTCAATAAATAGTGTACGTCCATTATGATGATACACAAAATTACCCCTTCTGTAGATTATAATTAGTGGTTGAACAGTTTGGACACTCAATTCTTAAGGAACAAATAAATCTTAATTTAATAGAAGGCGCCAACGAATAAGAAAACGTTTCCATAAGACTTTGTGGACTTTGTAAAAAACATCCCAATGTCTCCTCCCTCTCTGGATCACAACACCTATTGAAGGTCTGTATAACTTCCCCTACAGCACCCCACCCCCCCTGACAAAAACATGTGCACGCCACTGAATCTATGTACATTATTTTGTTCGCTAAATGTAAACTGTTCAGTGTTCACCCTGGTCGTCGCGACCACTTGTAGTAATAGTACATCAATATGTTTATAGAAAATATCTCATTTTTTCAAGGAATGGCTATTGGTATACTCAAAAATTTTCACAGATTATTACATTTGGTCATTATAAAATGAATTATTTTATCCCTCCCTGCTCCATATATGTTTAACAAAACTAACCAAAGATTATAACTTTGTAGTAAACCCACCAAATTTCATACTAACCCCATTAAACAAATAACAGAACAAGTTTAAAACTTTAAAACTTAAGGTAGCAGTCTCATTTACAGTCCAATGTTCCCTCTCTTCCTGAGTAAAATTAAATATCTTGCTTGTGTTTAGGTGTTGAGAAATATTAAATCTCTAACAATTCATATTGTCCTTTTATTGAAAAATTCTTCGCCCAATTATAAAAAAAATTGGAACGTGAATTAACTAGTGCAGCAGTGAAAACATAAAAAGTGCCGCTAGGACGCACACAACACAAACACACACAGACACACACGTTTGAAAACACATCACACACACACACACATGCACAAACAAGCACGGATGAAGAAGAATAAATATAAATGGATGAATCCGAGGAATATAGTTCAGTATTAGCGAGACTCATCTAGTGTCAACTGGTGGTTGTACTAGGGGATGGAAACAAATTTCAAAACAAAAAATGACGGAAGCTCTTCTCACCCTTTTGCAAGTTTTTGCTGGTTTAATTGGTAATAATTAACCCCGTAGCTTTTCTAAAATTACCTTTCTTCATAATTTTCTTATTTATATTATTAGTTAGAATCACAAAAAAAAGATTTAAAAAAATCTTACTACGATATAATTATCAAATGGCTTATCATTGATGTACTGACGATTTGGATGTGATGTAAGGGTTTAAAAAGCCTATAATAATCAAATGATCATTTTAACCTCTGTCCTCTAGGCGATTATCTTGGGTTGTTAGGAGGTTCATAGCCTAAAAATTGCTTACTGCCCTAAAAGTTTTAATCATTCACTTAAAGAAATTTTCACTAGGGGAGTTAAAAAAACACATCAATATATACTTAATTTTTCTGAAGTGAATTTAAATTTTTAAAAAAACTAATCAACCTAAAGAAAGTTCTATTAGCCTTAATGTTGTTTTAAATTATCGTCAAAAGATAAATTAATTTTCAAAATTAAAACTTGAAATTGTTTTTCCAATTTGATATTGTTTTGCACTTTTCTATTGTTAATTTGGGGACGGGTCGTTTTGACAAGAAAACTTAAGCTATCTAATTAGTGTATCTATTATTTAGTATCAGTAACAGCTCTACTATTCGTGTTAAAAACCTGGATGCAGGGACCTAAATTCAGACCAAAAAGTCCAATTTCTCTGACTGGCAAGGTTGTTGTCATCACTGGAGCTAATACAGGTATAATAGTTCTAGATATGATACAAAGAGTCCAATTTCTGTCTGTTAAAATTATTGTCATCACTGGAGATAAGACAGGTATAATAATCCTGGAAAATATTTAAAGAGTCCAATTTCTTTACCTGGAAAAGTTGTTGTCATCACTAGAGCTATTACTGGTATAATAGTCCTGGTATGATACTAAGAGTCCAATTTCTCTGATTGGCAAGGTTGTTGTCATCACTGGAGCTAATACAGGTATAATAGTTCTAGATATGATTCAAAGAGTCCAATTTTTTCTGGCTGACAAGGTTGTTGTCTTATTTTTTTAGCTAATAATATCTCCAGATATAATCCTATGGGTCTAAAATAAGCTTCCAAATCTAATAATTGTGTATTTTTATTAATTAATATTGTGTTTTTTCAAGGAATTGGAAAAGTCTGTGCCTATGAGATGGTACAGAGAGGAGGGAAGGTTATTATGCTATGCAGAAATTATGTCAGAGGACAGTTAGCAGCTGAAGAAATCAGGTAATACAATTTTTTACAGTATAGCTTCTCTACAATTAAATTATGTCAGTAGACTCCAAAAAACAAATGTTTAATTTTCTCTTACAAAAAATTGAATGAGAGGTTAAGAGAAAAAAGTTATATTTTTCTATTTTAGAAAATTATGAAAACCTTGAGATTAAATTATATGCAATTTTAATAAAAGACAATGGAAGATAAATTTGAGTCTTTCAATTTTTATAAATTAAATTCTGCTTTTAATTTAATTTAATTTAAGTATCTAATACTTTAATGGTTAAATTGCACACTACTAAATAAGTATTTGTTCAAAAAATGTTCTTCAAAATGATATTTCAATGATTTTTGAAAAATATGAAAGTATCTTTTTTTTAGATCCAAGACAAGTAATGGTGAACTGATAGTTGTTGAATGTGATTTATCTAGGTAAGGATCTTTTTCCAAGAAATTATTTTTATTTTTGTTCACTAATAGACTTTTTTGAGGAGGGGGGGGGGGAAGGGTACTTTCTTAATATTTGAATTTATTCTACGTTTCATCTTTTGAGAGATCTTATACGACAAACAGACAAGCTAATAGACTATATATGTAGACTATTGCTTTTTTTGACAGAAATTATAATTTTTTTAGCCTATCAAGTGTGCGTGCATGTGCAGTAACTTTATTTACTATGGTGGATCATATTGATGTTCTTCTCAATAATGCGGGGGTCTGCATGCTTCCCTATTCTATTACAGAGGTAATATTTGTTTCTTATTAGACAATAGCATGCTATATTATATCTTCTTCTCAATAATGCGGGCGTCTGCATGCTTCCTTACTCTATTACAGAGGTAATATTTGATTCTTATTACATAAAAGCATGTTTAAATGGATATATAATATACGAGAATATTATTACAAAAAAAGAAAAAATGTCGTCAATTTAGGTTGATCAAATGGAAATCGTTTCTTTGTCAGTTTGTTCATCCAATAGGAGGAGAGGGGACGGGGTAGATGGAGGAATCGTCAATTTAGCCCGCTGTAAGTTTCGCTTTGTTAGAGAGCATGAAAATCTGGCGTAATATCCATGAAATAATATATTTTTTATAGAAACTGAGTAGCTATATCAATATTAATTTTTAGGATGGAATCGAGACAACAATGGCTGTCAACCATTTTGGACATTTTCTTCTCACAAATCTTCTCATGCCATTATTACAGGAATATAAACTTGAATAATTTTATTTAAAAATTTAACTAACTTTTAACATACTGGCCTACCATTGGTCAATTAAAATGTATACTGGCCTGCCATTGGTAATTTTGTCTGTGTATTGGACTATCATGGGTCATTTGTATTGTATGACGTCATTTTTTAGAGACACTATAAAGAGCTTCTTATCATGCTCAAAGGTAAACAAGTAATAAACCTTGTTTTTTTTCAATTAAATACTAGCGCATAATTGATTTTAAAAATATTTAAGTTTATATTGTTTAGAATACTCAAATTCTTGGCTTAAAATGTGGACAGAAAAACACAGCTAGAGTTGTCATTGTCTCATCATTAATACATGACAAGGAAATTCAACATTTTAGAATTAATTAATCATTTCAAAAGGATCAAGCATGGAAAAGTATTTTTTCTTACTTACAAAGACATTTATTCAAATATTACTTTATAACACCAAAATTTGCTAAATTTGGCGAATTTTAGACGAGCAAATTTTTAGCAAATGATTTTTTTAAATCGACTGTAAGACAAGACAAAAGACTAAACCCTACTTAACTTAGCCTAAAGAAGCATAATAAATATATAGTTATTTAAATCATAAAAGATTGAATAAATTTTAAAATGTTAATTGAAACCAGGGCAAGCTGCAAGTAGAAGATCTGAATTATAAGCGCAGATCTTTCGTGCCCATCCAGGCGTACTACGACTCCAAGCTGGCTAATCTCATGTTTGCCAAAGAATTGGCCAAAAGGAATGTCACAATACTGGTTTTATATTGAGCTAGGACATCGTCGATTAATTAACCTCCCTCCCCCCATAGAATTTTTATTGATATCGCAAATAAGAGGATAAAAAGATGATAATCTAATTTATCAAATACTTTGTTAAAATCAAAACAACAAAAATGTTTAAAACCATATATTCGTGAAGAAATTTAGTTATTTTTATCCATTTTAATTAATTACATAAATATTTGACCATATACTAAACTAAAGTAAATTCATGATATCTTAATTATTAAAATAGTATTTAGAAAAGGAATGTTAAAGACTAAAAATAGACAAACTAATTAAAGTAATAAGTATTCTTGGGAGTTGTAGCTTCTCTGTAATTAACTTTAAAACTCTAATTATTTCAGCAATTGTTTTTTTTATTTATAAAATTTTGAATGTGTACTACTTAATTGGTAACATATTTTTTAAAATTAAATTTTTTAAGCTAGTATGTAGTCAATTAGACTATCTATTCTATTTATAGTAAACTCTTCAAAAAGCTATTAATTTTTAATTAAAATTCTAAAAGACTACAATTGATTTTCAACAGCTAAAAATAGCATTAATAAATTAATATCAAATTGAAGATTTTGAACAAAAATATAAATAAAATATTTAGTATTTCTTTTATTATAAAACAGAAATAAAAAAGAGGGGGGGAAATGTTAATATAATATATGTTTGTAATGGTACCCAAACGTGACATAACCCTAACTGCAGGCTTGGCAACAACAGTGGAGTCAATGTTTATGTACTTCATCCTGGAGTCATCGCTACAGACCTGGGCAGACATTTTAAGGTAATTACAGACTAACCGACCAAATTGACTTGTATAATAACTTTGTTCCTCATTATTGAAACGAAGTAGTGGGTTTCGTCGTATTTTCTCAGTAGCTTTTGATAAGTTATTTTAGGGGCTTGAAATATGAGATAAGCTACTTTAAAAATATGACGAAACCCGCTACTTTGTTTTCTTTCCATGATCCAAGTATACTTCTCAAAGTAAATTTGTATTTTAAAACTACCTTAGAGTAATATATTTAGCCCAAGCAAAATAATTACTGTCTCACACTTCTCGACCAGTCAAAAATAATCATTATTACAGCAAGATACATTTTTCAGTACTAGCGGTACGCCCCTAGCATCTAGGGGCTCTATGAGTCTATATTCGAAACAAAAGGGAAGAGCAGAAAAATATCCGTAAACCATACCCAGACTTATTTATTAAAAACAAAATAGCCTAAAACCATCTCAGGACATATACTAAGCTTCACTGTATAGGAGAACAATATCGGTTCAATGGTTGGCAAGATCCTTCGCTACAGATAAAATAAGCTTACTACTTTATATAATAGGATATTAAACTTAGCTGTATGTAAATATTTTTTAGGAAGTCTCATCTGTATTAAACTTCATGTCTCAACTTTGTTACCCTCTGTTAAAAACTCCAGGTAAGATAGCCAGTCTTGTAGAGCATCTTCGCAACTAAAGCTGATTTTTATAAATACTTGGAATTTTTCATTTGCTGTTATAAATACCAGTTCTTTAATTTCCCATCGAGTTTCATTGCATTTTGTATGGATTGGGCTTCAAAGCTAGAGGTATATTTCCACAAACCAACCAACGTGCCCCCAAACGACTTTCTAGTCCCTTGAAAGGCTCCCACTAACCTTTACTTGGCCTACCCTATCAAGCACCAGAATTTGGTTGCAATATTTGAAAAGAAATGTTTATTTTTAGAATCTGGGGCACAGACAAGCTTATACTGCTGTCTTGAAGAATCTCTAAGTAAGTAATACATAATTCTATATGTAAAAAATGTCGCAAGCAATCAATCCTGCACTGCACACACCCTACACGAAAGTTAGACCTGATTTTGGGCCACGGCATTCCATTTCAATTGATGACCACGCAAATAGTGAGATCAAGTTGTAAGGTATCAACAATAACATGGTGTAGACCGAGACTCAAACCGATTACTTTTCCGACAATTATAGCGGCTGCAGAAAAAGACTAGGGTTTCTTAAATTTTTTTTACAATATTTAACTTTATATAACTTTAAATTTTTGTTTAGGCTGTGAAACTGGAAAGTATTATAGTGACTGTAAAGTTAAACAACCAGGTATAAAATAATTTCCTAGCTGCTCCTTATTTCATGAAATTATTTAAAAAAAGAATATTTCTCTTTTAATATATTTATTTTGCTATTATACAATAAAAATAATCCCATATGGACATGGAATGATGATTATATCTTTTGTTTTAGATAAAATAGTTGAAAATAGCGAACTATCTCAACAATTATGGCAAGTTAGTGAGAGGATAACTGGGTTGTCTCATCCAGGAGACGCGTGCACAGAAATTTGTCAGGGAGTTGTGGACATTGAGGAGGGAATAACTGACCTCCCCCTTTCCTTTGCCCAGGGCTCTGTTAATTGTAACACCCCCCTTGTGTACGCACAAGCTTAGACTTAATATTTTCAATGTATAACATAACAGGAGCTGGCTAAGCCATGCAGACATTTTACTGTGATTATATGCAATACAAAAACTATGAAACCGTCTTACAGTGGTAAATCCAATTTCAATAACCAGTTTTGTCACACGGCCAGTAACCGGTTTTTATTCATTGGTATCGCTGGCAGCATGCTAAAACTTCTAATTCGATCTCCATAAAATAATGATGTATTAATTTTAATATTAATTTTTATTTATGTTTTAAGTGCTCATTTTTATAAGACTGACTTAAATTGTAAAATTATTCTAATGAAAGTTTTAATAAGGATACCTATATTATATAAAAATTTAATAAAATCATAGAATATTTTCAATGCAATAAAACACCTTCTAAGATTTCCACTCTTTTTAAAAATACATACATATTTCTATTTCATATTATAAAGAAAAAAAAGATACCATTTGATTCAATATAAGAAAAGAGAAAATTTACATGTAATACCGTGATGAAAAACATTTTAATATTTTTAGCTTTAGTACAAATTATTTGTAAATAATAAAACACACTTGTAATCAAGAAATAATAATTATAGAGAAACTACACTTTAAAATTTATGAAATGTCCTCTTTTTCTGATACAACAGTACAGACAGAAAACCTTTTTTTTATTCTTATTGTTAAATTTTATTAAAATGTCTTGACGACTGAAAAGTATTTGAATCGAAGAGTATTTGTTTTAAAAGAGAACTATAACTAATTTAATTAGTTAGAAAGATTATTTATGTATTATTATATGTATTAGATTTTTATAAATCAATATAAATATTATGACAATGTACAAATATAAAATTATTTGTTAAATAAATGTTAGATATATTAGTATTTATTGTTTTTTTTTCTTTACTTCAGATGTATATAAGGATAGATTTAGGCTATTTTTTTGTCCTTCTCTCCCCTTTCGAAACCAGATCCTCTAGATGTCAGGGACGCATCTGCTAGTTAAACTTAGAGTACCTAAAGAATTGCTACAATACCTACATATACTATACGTAATTTTTATAGGAATCTTTAAACTAGATACTTATTACTTAATTATTATAAAAAAATCCTAAAATTCATTCAAGCTACAGACAGACAGACATGCCCTGTTTGCAGAAAACCTTCATGTTTGTCTCCTTTTAAAATTAAATTAATTTGACTTTTTATAAATTTATTCGACAAGTTGTAATACCCAACAAATCATTCTACAATTAATACTATGAATGTTTCTTTTGAATATGATTCTTAAGTTCAGTTTTTGTTTTGAAATATTTGCTGCAATGATTACACACCTCCAAATCTGATTTGTCTGGATCATTGTGCATCTAAATAATACAAACATTATTACTACAGCAGCTAAATATCTTCTACATCACAAATGACATCTTAACTTTATTGCTATGGTGTAAGACTGCAAATGTTAATTTTTTAAAATCTTTCATTGCAGGTTGCAATGTAAATTAGATACCAAATAGTTTAAAAATGGTTACTTTTTTTAGAAAAAGAAAAACATTAGTTCTTAAAAAAGATTTTCAATATTAAAATTAATCAATTTACCTTAACTCTATGGAAAGCTAATTGTTTCTTGTTTTGAAAAGGCTCCCCACAAGTTTTACACTGAACATAATTAATATGAAAAGTTAAAAAAAAATAACTTATCTTAATTGCAAACATAATATATCCTTATTTAAAAGTAACAGAGTGTCTGTCTGTCTGTGCGTATATACCGAAGGATCTCTATAACCGATATGGTTCTCCTTTACAATGTAGCTTCTCGTGGCTCCTGGGAAGGTTTATAACTATTGAAAACTAAAATTTAAAATGTGGGGTGTCAACTCCTCCCCCCCCTCACCTAAAGTTAACCTAGAGTCATCTAATGGCGTAGCCCTTATTAATACACTAGAGAGGAAACAAATTAAGTATGTCAATAAATTGAAGTAAAACTATACATTTCTTACCTTTCGATCAAACCTACTTCCAGTCTGATGAACACTTTTTAAATGCATGGTCAGGTATCTTTTTCCACTAAAATGTTTTCTGCATATACCACAGGAAGTACCTTGAGTCTAAAACAACATTTTTAAAATTAAAAATAGACAATTCGTGGATTTTTAGACATTTAAGAACATACAACTATGAATATAAAATATAGTTGAAATTTGTAAAATATTGGTTTATCAATATTCACCATAAATCAAAATTAAATATTTTAATAAGGTCTAAAATACATGAACAAATATTACAAGAATAGGTCAGTGGGTGATGGATTAATTTTGAAATATTATTGAGCAATTAAAAAAATTTTGGGATGTATGTTTTCTTTGTCATTGTCCTTTCGTTCCCCATATAAAAGAAACGAGCATTGATTAATATTAGTATAGTATTAAAATTTTCTTTTTCCTTTCTGATTTAAATAAGTTTTTTTTAATAAGCCCCAAAAAATGGTGACTTTTTGGCTTAAAATGTTGGAGAAAGATCAATTTATCTGCCATTGTCCTTTACCTCTCTGAACATTACCTGATTATGATTATTGTGGAAATGTTGTGAAAGATAATATTTGGCAGGGAACTTCATCCCACAAGTTTTACACTGAACTTCTCCATACACATTTCTGAAATACAAGTACATAAAAATTTATAGAATGGCTACGCTACTAATTAAACATAGTACTATTGGGCAGTGACAAGGGACCAGGATTCTGACAAACAATTCTGAGCGAAAATTTCCCCACAATCTACTTCCTTCCTATCCCCCTTCATACACACTTCCCTTTAGTTACAGAACAAAAGCAATGACAATTACTTCTGTAGGAAGCGCATCATAAACAAGCTAAAAAAATAAAATTGAGAAAAAAACTGTAAAATAAAAATACAGCAAATAAGCAAAGATATATTCGAATTGCATATTAAAACAGCAAGGAAACATTAATTTTTACAAACTTTCTTTGAGGATTCACTATATGCAAGAGTAGCTGCGCTATAAATAACTTACGAGTGTGCATCTTTGATGTGTGTCTTCAGCCTATGTCTGGAATATTGGACAGATTTACACAGGTAGCACTGAAGATTTAGGTCAAATCCACCATGCACAGTATGCTGAAAAAGATTACAAGTTATTATTATTACATTTATGTCCATTAATATCACAAAGCCAATACTTTAGGTTTTTGGCAGCTTTACACTTCACTATACTTCACTAACACTTATACATAGCCAATCCAACCTGAACCAAAAATAATAAACAAACAAAAAACTACCCACCCCCTACTCCCTTCAAATTTATTTCAATATGAGGGGTAGGGGGTTTCTGCTTTTGACTAATTACTTTGAGGAAAACCGTGAATTTTTTACTAACCTTGTGTTTATTACAAGCGTACATATCTTCGAATAGTTGATCACAAGAATCACATGAGAGTTTTGCAACAAGCATATGCATATTACCATAATGAGTAACAGCCTTAAATTAAATATTCTTATTAATTTTATGTACTTTAATTATTGTTATGAATGTGCAGGGATCTTTGTTTATGAGACAATGGATGATATATGATGTTCATTTCCAATGATTTTAAAAAATTACCCCTTCTATAGATTATAATTGTTGGTTGGAACGTTTGGACAATCCATTTAAAACCAACGTATCAAGGTTTAATAAGGAACCCAACGTTTTTCAGTCAAAAAATTGGAGAGCATGTTTTAAAACTTTGGATACCAGTATAATTTAGAGTCAAATATCACCTCCATTCCGGTTGCTATGTAAATTATTTTGGGTAGTCAATAATTCCTTATATGGTTTAAAATCAATGAAATTGAGAAAATTTAATATTAGCTTGGATTTAGAATTAGAATTAATCTTAGGACCTCTATAAATCGAAAAGACCAAAAAATCCGCCATATGAGAAAAAATAACTAAACCTGTTTATATTTTTTAAACTTAGCATCACAGACAATACAGTAGTGGATAGCCATCTCTAGCCGAGTGTCAAGTCTCACCAATCCTGTCTCATCCAGGTAATCAGGGTTCAGCTCATTCT
>LS057338.1:0-11053 GCA_900241095.1 Acartia tonsa
ATAATTTTATTCTAAATGACAGAAAATTTATCACATTTCACATGAAAAAGGCACAAACGTTAAATTGATATACATACATATAGCACTAAATAATCATAGTGATGCTCTTTCAGTATCTAAAATACAAAATTTAGATTTTTACTTAAAGGAAGCCTGCAAGAAATACACCGCTCTAACTGCTGAAAGACTACCACAAGTAGACGCAATACCCAAAAATTTTAACCTTTAGGTTCAATAGCAAAAAAGTTGTAGGTATTTTGACCTTTATGTTATTAAAGCTGAAGACTTCAAATTTGGGGTATTGAGTCTACTTGTGAGAGTCTATCAGAAGTTAAAGTGTTGTATTACTTGCAGGCTTCCTTTAAACACAAGAAGGCTTTTTATAATAAAAATTAGTTTGGCAGCCGCAAGCAAGCCGCTGATAATCTGGCGTATTATGCCATAACCTTTAGGCTATTTAACCCAGTTTTACTCAATTATTTTTTTTCGACCTAATGATAACTGTTAAACAGTAATTTAAATAAAGACAAAAAATCCATATTGAAGGTGGCCTGCATGAAATACATTGCTTTAATTGCTGAAGGACTGCCACAAGTATAACCTATACTCCAAATTTGAAGCCTTTAGCTTCAATAACAAAAAAATTAGGGTATTTGGTCTAATAGTGGCAGTCTTTCAGCAGTTAAAGCGGGACATTTCTTGTAGGCTTCCTTTACGTAAATTCTTTTTTGATTTTACAAAATAATGGCAAAAATTTAAGTTTATGTAAATTTAACAAGTCGCGCAGTAGAAGCAAGCTTGATAACATTAATATTGAGAAAGAACGAAATTATCACAAAAACTTAGCGGTTGTTAGGAAATTATCTACTTATAAAGTTGCTGCGCTTCTTAAATTAAACTTAATTTCTCAGAGGGTTTGATGCATTTATGAAATATTTAGTTAGGCTAATATTTTACATTAAATATCATATTAATTCAATCTGACGAGAAAAAAAATTATAAAATTTTTGGATCTTATGCAGTTCATGGTAAAATGTTCTTGGCATCGATTATCTGCCAAAATGGATGAACTTTTTAGGTTGCTAACCGTCTAACAGCTGAACGTACATGCTATGTTATGCCCACACAGCGTTAAAATCGACATAATAAGGCTTACAAATGATTTGGAATAGCCAAGATACAATGATGTACAGGGAAAGCTTGACTGAAGTATTTAAGTGTAAAACCTTTTTCCCGCATTTATGTTTATGAGAGATTTTTTTCATTAATTTTTGGAGATAAAATCCCAAGAATACTTTACCGTGAACTGCACTTGAAAAAAATATTTTTAATTCATGTATATATTCTAAAAAGCTCTAAATAACGTTACTTTTGGAAGAATTATAATACTACAACAAAAATGATAAAAATTTGGCAAAATTTTCAATTTTAGCTCTTATTTACCTCGTATTAAAGCATTAAATTTAATGAACATTGAACAATTAAAATATTATCTAAAAATGTATAGGTCTATGGAAGATAAATGTTATAAAACTACTCAAAACAAAAAGATATAACAAAAACTAAGAAGGATGACAACATCCATAAGTAGCGAAGCACAAAAAAATCAAGGAATAGAGAATTTACAAGAACAAGGAAATCACGAAACCTTAAAAGAATAACGTTTACATCTCTTAAAGCATGACAGACAGACAGACAGACGGACAAAACAATGTAGAGATTAGAAGCGTAAAAGTCATAGGAATCTTCATTAATTTTAAGCTGCCTATCTTGAATAGGAGCCGAGATAATCCCGTTTCCCCCATTGCATTACCGACGGACGGACAGACAAAGTGAGATATAGAGAAGCTTCGTTACTAAAAAGACTATTGATATAAAAATGTGTGTCAGAAATTATCCTAGTAAATGTGATTATGTCTGCAATAATAACAATTACACTTAACAATTCAATTTTTACTCTCCGCTATCACACTGTGTAATTGTATGCTAATTCAATATATTAACTTATTTCGCAAAGGAAACTCATTTATTATACCCCCTTTTGTTATTTTGAAAGAAGCTCTTTATAGTGCCTATAAATTGACATCATACAATACAAATTGCCAATGATGGGCAAATACACAAACTCAATTACCAATTGCAGGCCAGTATACATTTTAATTGACCATGGTAGGCCAGTTTGACGTTTTTTTTTTTTTGTAGCCACAATAAAGATTACGGTAAAATATCGATAAAATCGAACCTTTTTTAGGCTACTAAAGACTCAATAAAGCACATGCGCAGTTTTTTACGAAAACTTTGATTATCTTAACCTTAAACTGCAATACATCCAAAAAATTTGTAACAAAAAAATGGGAAAGGGAGTATTGAAGCTCTACTTGTGAAATATGTGAATATGCGGCTAAATTGTATTTAACCAGTACGACTAGATATGTAAGCAAAACTATCACTATATTATGGTACGTCTGTATGTCTGCATTTACTATATGTGCTTTATAAATATACTAGCAATTTCACCCAAAGCATATTACTAGGGACGTTGTTTTTAGATGGGTATACAGGGTAGAGAAAAAAAAGCTCAAACCATCCTATTTCTAAATCTAAAAAAATATCCTAAAACCGCTAAAGGACCTATGCTAATCTTTCCACAAAAAAACGGGAACTTAATAGGTTCAGTAGTTATCAAAATCTTAAGCTACAGAAAAAAATTTAACTTTTTAATAGGTTTTAAAAAATCAAGGAGAACAAAAACCCTTAAGATTTTTATATATTAATGAGAACAACCAAAACAAAACATCAGTTTGGATTGTTCCATTAAGAATTTACTTAAATATTAGGTACACCAGTTGCCCAAATAAAAATTATCATATATGGAAATTGTTTTTTAGATCAAATAATTTTTGAAAATTGTACATTTAATCAGTGCAGTAACCTATTTGAAATTTATTTCTATAGCAACTTTGGTCTGTATAATGCCTATAATACCTAGTTATACATACAATAAACTTACGTTCAGATTTCTTACATTATGTCATATACATTTAGTTTACATCAGTACAAATTTAATTTAAATCATTTTTAAATTTTGTTTTTAATGTTTGAAATTGATATGTCAAAAAAATTAAATTCATTTCACTGTCTATAATATTTTCTAGACCTAGGCTGCTGTACTTGATCATATCTCAATATAGCATCCAAAGTTCTTGGATCTAGGGCAAGTGTGTTATGATTACTTGAACAATTAGGTCCCTGACCAGCAGCAGCACACGCGTGTCCAGGCTCGGCACACGTGTGCTCAGAGGATTCTACCAGAGTCACTTCATTCAGATCTGTAACAGGCAGGAGGTGGGGGGCGGGGCGACCACCAGAACCTTGGGCTGGAACGCCAAACGGATGATGGAGCCCTTCTTGGGAATATGATTCAGCATGGACAGCGTCAGGATTATATTGTAACTGTTGGGCATAGTAGGAGGAGGGATCCTCCTGGAAGATTCGAGTTCGAGCCCAGTGATGTCGTTGGCCGCCAATATGAGGAGGCCCGTGCGGCTGCTGAGAGTGTGTTGAGTAGGCGGAGAGAGGTGGCGCAGATGGTGAATATGAGGTTTCTTGTCTAAAAATTAAATATAACTTGAGGAAAATAGAAGAAAGAATGGATCATCGAAAGAAAACGATGTTGTGGGTTTTGTTGTATTTTTCACAGTAGGTTTTCTCCTATTTCTAGCCCCTGTGGGGCCAATTTTTTTGCTGGGCAATCATTGATATTTAGCTAACCTAACCTAAAATAATCTATCAAAAGCTGCTGTGAAAATACGACGAACCCCGCAACTTCGTTTCTTTCCATGATCCGAAAGAATTTATGCAGCGATATTGTAATCCAACTATATAGTACATTTAAAGGAAAACAATCAAAATATAGCTTCATATAAACCCAAGAAGCTATATATAAATAAATTCTTTGATAATACTGGCATCATTGCTAAAGTTAAACTGATGATCGCTTCATACGTTAATTTTTTTTAACCTAAGGACATAAATTAAAGTGTGTTAAAAGTCATCTACAACTTTTTCAAATACTAGCAGAAAACCATTCTAAAACCATCCAAAGGCATATATTTAAGGTATAATAGCCTAAAACCATCACAGGACGTATGTGAAGCTTCTCTAAAAGGGGGAGAACTAAATAAGTTAAGAATTTAACGAAATCTACAGACAAAAAAAACCTTACTACGTTATGTAATAGAATTTTATGAGCAAACTGTTGCAAAATTGTTTGTATACCTGTATAAATTTTGATTATGACTGCGTGTAGGTACTGCTTGTCCTAAATAATGTTCAGGTGTAGAAAATGACTCTGGAGGTTGCATGGCATGATTATGCCGTGGAGCCTGGACGTGGTCGTGCTGCTGGTCAGGATCTTGTCTATACCTGGGTCAAGGGTGCTTTCCCCTGCCAGACTGCTGGTGAACCATTCTGATCATATCCAAAATATTTACTCTTTATTATATTACTTTATGTGTAATCCAAGGATCTAAAAGAAGCTTCGCTATAAAGGAGAACTTAATCGGTCCAGCGGTTTGAGACATCTTAAGCTACAGACAAAAAAAACTTACTACTTTATATTATAAAACTAGTGAAGCCAATTGTTAGTCAATTAAGATCTTAGATTCCAATTGAAATTTGATTAGTCTACAATTTTAAGTAAACTTTTTTTGTGTCCTGTCCAGGTTTTAGTTTATAAAATACTAGCGGCTTCGCCCCTAGCCTCTTGGGGCTTTGCCCCAAGAGGTGATAAAAAAAATTAAGGCGAAAATCGTTAAGGACCATGGAAATCTCCTTCAAAAAAAAGGACCAAGGAAATCTTCTACAAAAAAAAAAATAAAGGACCAAGGAAATCTTCAGAAAAAAAATGGGGGGGGATTTTTTGGTTTTTGGGGGGGTTGGGGGTGTCCCACCCCCCAAGAAAATAGCTTAAAACCCCCACAGGACCAATAGGTAGATACCCTGAAGAGTAGAATCCGATCGGTTCAGTGGTTACCGAGATCTTAAGGGACAGACAGACGGACAGACAAACGGACAGACGGACAGACAGACATCGTTCTACTTTGTATTATAGATTATATAATGGAGAAATTTTCCTAGAAGTAAAACTTTGCCGAAATGGGTAAATGTGTCTGCAGTATTTCATTATTTTTAAAAATAAAAAAGTAAACAAAAAATTTGTAAAACTAAGATATTTTCTATTTATCTTATTTTTAATTGTTAGGTATTTGTTTTTGTTCAGAGAACAATATATTTATTTCAATAAAAACAATTAGAATAAAAACACTTCACTCAATTATTTTCATCTTTTTATAGTTAAAATTTGTACTAGTTGATTTGTCCCTAGAATCTAGATATTCTATATTCAATATTGGTTCAGTTGTTAGCGAGATACTTCGCTACAGACAGAAACACTTACTACTTTATATAATAGGATATAAACAGAGAAAAAGCCTAAACCCATCCCAAGACTTAAGTTTAAATAAATAGTCCAAAACCATCCCTACCAATGCAATGGTTAAATTGTTTTACATTACACACTAGCGGTTGCGCCCAGCATCTAGGGACTCTTGAAATGATATGGGTAGAAAAATAACCTTAAACCATCCCAAGGCTTAAATCTTAACGGATTTAGCCAAAAAACATCCCAGGACCTATATGAAGCTTCCCTAGAAGTGGGTACTCAATCTAAACCTTTTCTAAATCTTAAGCTTTAGACAAAAAAAAACCTAACTACTTTATATAATAGGAGATAAGTTGTGAAGAAAAAATATTCATAAAATTTCTAAATAAATATTTTCCTGTACTGTTCTGTATTTTTTGCGGCAGCGGTCTTCTCCATTTTACCCAGAATTTTCTTCAAACTCCTGAGACAAGAATTCAAATTATTTCATTATTTTCTTCTCACATAATAGAGGTAGCTAGAGTGTCAGATTTGTTATAAAAATCTGTATATTTATTAAGGACAATTAATGATTACAGATGATAAAGAATTTAATTTTCATGTAAGTCCACTGTCCGAAAAAAAACCTTTAAACGTGATTCGGAGTAATAAAATTGCGCGATATTTTTTTATTACTTTGTTAAAAAAGTCGACATAAAAAAACATGAATATAATAAAAAATAAGGGTTGTAATTTACAAATAATAATTTAAAAGATAGTTAAACCTCTTCAAAATATTCTTAAATTGACTTCGTTTTTTAAATTTTAAGTGTGGCTATCAAATTTTTAAAAATCTAGAGAGATCTACTGGTCACAAAATAATGTCAAGTATTTACTCCAAAACTTTAAAAATAAAATAATGTAAAACAAATAAAATTTCTTGTTGAAAACAGGAGAGAGAGAATTTGGATCTAGAGCAGTTCACGGTAAAATGTTCCTGGTAACGATTATCTAAATTTTTTTTCGATCTTTAAAGGCTGTTTACGGCCAAACGGTGGACCGTATATATTATGCTGGCAGAGAATTTTAACCAACAAAAGAAGGCCTACAACTTTACAAGTAATCTGAAATAGTCATTACTCAATAATGCACAGTTATCTCGCAGTGTATATAAATGCGCGAAAAAAATTAGTGAAGTTTTCCCTGTGCATAATTGGATCGTGACTATTCCAGAATATTTAGAAGGGTTTTTATACTGCTTTATACGGCGTGCGGGCATGCCAGTACATTCAACCGTTTGGCTGGTAGCAGAAATAAAAGTTCATAGATTTTTTGAGATAATCGTCACTGGGAACATTTTACCGTGAACTGCACTAGATCCAAGAATTTTATTGCTTTTTCCAACATGAAAGGAAATTCAAATCATATTTTCCGATAATCCGACAGGATCGATTATTTGACTTGTTTGATCTTATGTGTTGCCCAATTTTTCATTATTCTAGCCTTTTCAACACATGAAAACAAATTTTGTACAAATTCTATCTTTTATCTTTATCGGACATTCTAGAATTTATCGTATCATAGTATATACAGCTTTCCGTGGATATTAAAATGCAAAATTATAGGATTAAAATCAGTTTTGTTAGACCCGAGAAACCGATGGACTGGGCTAACAAAACTGTTTAATAATAAATGTTTAATAAAGAGCCATTTTTGCGATAGTAATAATTTGCTTTACTGATGGCTTTAGCAACATCAAAAGCGTTTTTGGGAAATGTGAAGTATCATATTTTTTTACTTTGAGAAAGGGTATTTGTATTTAATAATACATAAAATGATTAAATAGCTAAAATATTAAGGAAAATAATGTCCATATTTAAGTGTTACATAAGGGGACGTTTAATTAAAATATAGTTAAGGTGTAAGTGCAGAGACATAAAAAATAACAAGACAAACAAACAGACATTTTAAAAGAAGGATAAGTGTTGATTTAAGATGATCTTATTCGTATATTAATTATGAATTATAAAGAATCTTTTATTTTGGCGTGAGTATTGCATCCCATCATACAGCGGATGATGCCCATTGGTTCTCTGGAGACCTCTTGAGGCCAAAAAGAACCTGCCCCCGTAAGATACTTAGAGGTAATTTATAGAGCAGCCATGCTACTAAAAAGATAAATTATACCTTGACATGTAATATTCCCTTCCTTCGCTGCCATCATTACGTTCTAGACACAGCAACCAAACATTTACATTTTAAAAATTTTCATTTTAGCCATATTCATATAAAAATGGGTTAGTTTCAAGGGATATAAAGGTATAAGACCGTTAAATACAACGATAATACACAAAAATACCCCTTAAAACGTTTGGACACCAACTAATAAAATAAAGTCTCTAAAGTTTAAAGCCAACGAATAAGAAAACGTTATTATAAAAATTTGGAGACTAATGCAATGTAATAAATATCTTAATATCCCTTCCCTCCCTGGTTAGTTTCTTAAAAAAGAAATTATAAATATGTTTCTTACTTTATAAGAATAGTTAAATTATAGAGATGCTCCACTTAGTTCAGTTATAAGATTTTTATAAAATAGTTTTTTTATTCAACTGATGTTTTTTTCTAATTCTTTCACTGCAAGCAAAATCTTTTTATTGATAGAAATATAATTAATCCTTTTGTTCATTACAAATTATCATTATTCTCTTTAATAAAAAAGTAAGGTTTTTTTTTCTCTGAAGCTTAAAAAATTAAAATAACTACTGAACTGAATGGGTTCTATATCTTAGGTAAGCTTTTCATAGGTCCCGTGATAGTTTAAGGCAATTTAATTTTCAGATTAAAATCTTGGTTTTGTATAAGCTATTTTTAGCAATCCTTTTCTGCCCCTTTGAATAAAAAGCCCTAGAATTGTAAAATACAAATTATCTCAATTAATTTTTGGAATGTTGAAAACTAACTGCATCTGATTGTGCCATATTTTGTAAGCCTCAAGATAGATTTGTATGGATTGTAATTCAGGGTTATAAAGAGATAAGACAATTGCCGATAAATTGAAATACATTATACATCTCCAATGATTATAAACAAAATTATCCCTTTTGTAGATTACAATTAGTGTTTTAGACGTTTGGACACTTATCTTCTTGAACCAACTACTCAAAATTCATCAAAAGTTTCCAAAGTTGTTAAGCCTATGAATAAGAAAACTTTGGGTACTAATGCAATAAACAGCCTTATGCCCCCTCCCTTTCTGAATGTAATCTTATTGTCAGAGTTCAAGTGTGATTTAACATTGAAAGTGAATTTAAAGTGATGATTCAGCCAGCGTCGAGGGTCTAATTCAAAACATTATAACCAAGACAATTACGTCCATTAGTAAAAAATACACTTAATATTGAATTATGGATTAATGATAGTGTACAATGTTTGTTGACTACCCATTTTTAAATAAAATAATTTTATCTCTTATAACTTTTTAGAGATATTAATATTATATTACTTAATCTGAGAATGTAATGAAAAAAATGCAAAAAATTTGTGGTTGTTTGCAAAAAAGCAGAGTATAATGTATTAATAATTGATAATGTTGTCATCTTGCTGGCAGAGGAACAAAATATTTGAATTATTGATGGCGCATCTGTGTGTGTTGGTTATGCTACTTTTTCAACATCAACAATTTCAGGGAGGAAGAGAGGGGGCATTGGGCTGTTTAAGACACTGGTCCCCAAAGTTTTATAGTAATGTTTTCTTATTCGTTGGCTTAACAGCTTTGGGGGCTTTTATTGAGTTTTGATTGGTTGGTTTATTAAGTTGAGTGTCCAAACGTAATTTTGTGTATCATGATTGGGTATGTAAATTTATCGGCAATTGTCTTATTCCTTTAGATCCCTGGATAAATAACAATTAAACAATGGTCAATAATTTTTTCCCTTCTGTAGATTACAAATAGTGTTAGACACTCAACTTAATGATCTAACCAATCCAATTAAAGCCCCCAAAGTTGATCAGCCAACAAATAAAAAAATGTTGTTATAAAAACCTTTGGTACTAATTTTGTAAAAAGCCCAGTGTCCCCTTCCTTCCTTCGCTTGTTAAAACTATAAAAAAAAGAACATCTGCTTTAAACATCTCTAAAATTCGTCAATCATAATAAAAATTTGTATTTATGTTGGAGATACTTTGGATTAGAGTCCTTCTAATTTATCTTTTAAACATAACTATTAAAGGTCTTGATCGCATTAAGGGAAAGCGTGTTGTTATTTAGAGGTTTAAATGTTTGATTATTTTCCGAGACCCTGAAGAAAAATCTTTAGAATATGCCATTTAAGTTAAAAAATTTAAATTCCTTTAGAGATACTTTGGATTATGATCCTTCTAATTGGTCTTTAAAACCATTTTAATATCTTGATTTCTGAAGGGACAGCGTGCAGTTATCTAGAGGTTTAAATGTTTGATTATTTTCCTAGATCCTCAAGAAAACAGAGGAACAGAGTATCCACAGCCATAGAATAAACTCCAAAGAATGCACTAAATAGAAAATATAGTTATAACACAAATATCATTGTAAATTTTATGAACATTCAATACTTTAAAACCACCATTATTTTCTTTAGTCAACTTTTAAAGAGCAACATCCCCCCTTCTTTATCTTTTCCACTGCTGCACTTACCTCTTTGAATCTAATTTTCTGAAACATAACCAATAATGGGCTATTCATCATTGTATGTATGAAATGTAAGCTTGTTATTGTTACGCTGCACATAGAAACAATTGTTCTTGTTGAAAGCAAAGCTTTTCTATAATTAAGGTCGGTCCGTACGTCCGTAAGGATTAGCTCTTTTTGTTAATTTAGACGTTAGAATTGTCCTATCGATTTAAAACTTTTCATGTTGATTTCTATAGCAGGTACAATCTGGAAAGCGTAGCAACTCTATAATCGGTATCAGAAAGTCCGTACGACCGTCTAAAACATGCTGATTTTTTATTTTTAACAATTTGTTATTTTCCTATTCATCTAATTGTTGGAATACTGATTCATTTCAGAGATTCGCTTTTATGGGTGCTGCCATCCTTGTTCTTGTTAAAAGCGAAACAAATTACCTGGCTATTAGATAGCTACCAACAACAATAAACACAATTGGAGTGAACATGTAATACAAATTTGGGATATGCTCCTAAAATATTCAAATATTAAAATTTTGGTAAATATATGTTCAGACTTTAAAATGAAAATTAAATAATTGTATTCTGTGTTTGTCCGAAAAAGCAAAGAAACACTTTTGCCTACATCCAACCCATAGAGAAAATAATAAGGATCCAACCAGCTGGATCCAACCCCAAGAATTAAAAAAACATATATAATTTTGTTTGTTTAGGCTAAAAAGTCTTGGAAAGCTACAAAGGATTAGTTTTAATGTTTGCAAACAATAATTGAGTAGAAGAACCGAAAGGGCGGTCGAATTTAAAAAAATACCAAGAGAAAAATTGAAATTGGTCACCTGTATATCTGGAATGTATCTTCCAAAGAAGAAATAGGAAAGAGTTCCACTCACCTGTATATCTGGAATGTATCTACCAAAGAAGAAATAGGAAAGAGTTCCACTCACCTGTATATCTGGAATGTAT
>LS057339.1:0-11053 GCA_900241095.1 Acartia tonsa
AAAGAGGTGAGGAGAAGAATCAGACTCATACAAATAAGAATAACATAGCTGGCAAGAATGTAGTGTTTAAACAGATGATCTTGCTCCTAAATATTTAAGAATCAGACCCATACAAATAAGAATAACATATAGCTGGTAAGAATGTAGTGTTTAAACAGATGATCTTGCTCCTAAATATTTAAGAATCAGACTAATACAAATAAGAATGACCAGATGATCTTGCTCCTAAATATTTAAGAATCAGACTAACACAAATAAGATTAACATAGCTGGTAAGTTGCTCCTAAAAATTTAAGAATCAGTTTCATACAATTGAGAATGACAGAGCTGGCAACAATGTAGTGTTTAAACAGGTGATCTTGCTAAATATTTAAGACTTTTGTTCTGTAGATTTGTTCCTGGACCTCCAAAGTTTGTAAGCCAATGGATGAATATCTGAATAAATAGACAATGTCCTCACACTCCCTGGTTTTTTATTTTGTTGTAATTTAGTTCAAGGACAGTCAAGCTTTTTATTTTGAGGGAGGTAAAAAACTCAATAAGGTGGGAGGGGGTTAAAATGGCTATAGAAGCCCTAAAATTGGGGGTTATTGGGAGGAGAGGGGGTGACTTAAATTTATTTTCATAAAAAGAATTGCCCCTTTATGTCCTTGGTTAATTTAAGTGCTAAAACACTAACCCATTCTGCCCCCCCCCCTCAAAACGCAAAAATACTCTGCACTTTATGAAGCAAGTATGTAATTGATGCAATGTGCGAAATTTTAACCTTTAAATATTGAAGATTCCAGTCATGTTTGTTGAAAATGAGCAGGATTGGGTTAATATCTTTAGATACTCGTCTCTTCCACCTGTCTTCATCCTCGTCCTTGTCTGCTACCTGAGTCTGAAACAGTAGCATGCACAGGGTTTTTCTAGGAGGTTGCCCGAAGCGCATCCGAAAAATTTGACACATCCGAACGACTTTTAACACCCTCTAAAGTTAAATATTTTCTTCAACATTCCTATAAGTGTAATTTTGCTTTTTTTAGCTAGAAAGAAGCATTTTTTTGTCAATTTAACTGTATTGTTCCCTTTCCAGGATATTATTTATATTATGATTATTCAGTTCTGACACTATACAAGTGTTAATATCCGTTCGTCCTACCGTTTCAGTGCTTCGCTTTTATTGCAAATTACTTTTTAAAGAAAACAGTTGTAGATTATCTATTTTAGATATGTTTTACATGGATATACATATGAAAATAAGCTCACCTTTGATCTCTTATTTTTCCACATTGACGTTAGATTCCAACGACTGAAAAAGTATGATTAAATTTAGCTAAACTGAGGCAATTATGTCCATAAGAAGCAAAGATTCAGAAATTTCTCGAATATTAGTTTTTTTTTGTAAATCAGTAAAAAAATTAGTATATATTGTAAAAATAAGTTGAAAAGAAAAATAGTCAATACGTCCATTTTAAACATGTTGATTTTTTTACTTTTTTAATAACAATTTTTTATGTGATACAATCATCCGATTGATCTGATTTTTGATTTACTTATTCCTATTACAATAACGTACAATATTATGAGCGAGGCATCTCTATAATCAAGTATTAAAATGTCAGTATGTCTTTAAACATAATTATGTATTTAAGAAGTTTTGCAACAAATTTATATACGTATAATTTTGTAAACCTTATATTTCCATATTTTGTATATTCAGTTCTGACACTTAAAAAAAATTAATGTTCGTCTGTCATATCGTTTCAAAGCTTCGATTTTATGGATGTTGTAATTCTTGTTGTTTTAGTACTCATTTACTATATTTTGTTGCGATAGAATATGAAGTTCGTTTGGACTACCATGTGTCGGTAAGAATTACTACAAGGACGTGGTCTCTCGTATATTTTATTAGAACAATGTATTCTTACTCTGAAACTTTGATTGGGAGTTCTTCTATTTCGTCATCCATAAACTTCTCTATACCCTAAAATTAAATACTTTTCATAAATCCATTAAAAATTGGTGCTTTCACACAAATTACCTGTTGAGCTTTGATATCTTCTCCCCGTTATTTTTTAATTTAAATTGAAAATAAAGAAGGAGGGCAATTTTTTCCATATGTCTAGCCTATGCATGGGGCCAATACTTGCTATACCTTAACATTGCGGAGCTACGCTGAACCCAATATAATTTAACCGTGCCTAACCTAAAGTAATATAACCATCGAAAAACAACCCCTTATCTGTATTTTAAATTTATTCTAAGAATAAGGGGATGGTTCCGTGTTCAACAAGGTACTTTGTCCGAAAGTACCAAAAATTAATGACTAAGAGTAATAACTTAAAATATGAAATTATTTAATTAAGATAAAACTATAATTGACCCTACTCAGATATAAGCCTACATATTTACATAGTAGTACAAAATTTAGTATTAGGCAGAATTTTCTTAACATATAGAAATTTTCCTCTTGTATGACCTAGATAGCATCATAAAGTTATTTAAAGTATAAAATCAATAAGAAATTATATAATTAACTTTAATTAAAACAGCTTCCTATCATCCAAAGGATCTAAAGTAACTTTTCATCATCTGAATATGTATGTATGTACCTGCATGATATTATGAAAACTCCTGATAGTAGAATCCATAAGAATACTCTTCCTTTTCTTTCTTTCATGTTCCTCGGACCAAACAGACCCGGACCGAGATGAAATAGAAGCTGATCTGAAAAGCACACAGAGTTAATTAATAGAGTTGAGATGAAAGTTTTAACAATTTATAAGTGTACAGCTTGTATAATTTAAACTCCTCTCCCCTAGGTATATTTTAGTTATGTATATTGTATAAGGTACAGTTACAAAATTTATAACAAATATGCAATGCAAATTTTATTTATAAAAAAATGAGTTATTGATCCAGGCAAGTAATGGTTTAAAAAACAAATTTTGTTGAATTTTTTTTTTAATATGAGAATAAATTTAGCATAAGAAATTGTAACTTGCACTTAAAAAAGGCCAAGTTTAAAAAAAATAATTTTATTCTTCAAATTTCTTTATTTTGTCTCATTTGAAAAGAATTAACTAGTTAAAATGGGTACTAGTATTACTTTTTATTATTAGTTTGATCTAGTTTTATAAATGGTAATAATCTTTAAGCGGTTTTTTTTAAGATAGGAACACTCCATTTTATATTATATTTATACAAATTTTCCAATTACAAGGACCTTATAGATAAAAAAAACCTGCAGGGACATTTATATAGCTCCCCTAAAATGGAGAATTCAATCACAAAATTAGAATACAAATTAAAATCTTTAGTATTCGCAAAATTTTGCTATTATCATATTAACATATACTCTTAATGTCAATATAATGGCGCAAAGTCAATACAACTTGCAGCAATAGTCACTTTTGTCAACATTAAAAATGTAAATAATTCAACGAAATCTTGATAACATTTCGACAATGGTATTTTTTTTTATAATTTTTGATATAATGGTTTTAAATTGACACAAAGTTTTAAATGACAAATTCATTACCGATATCTTAACATATTCAAGTTTGGTAACAAAAATAGTGTCCTTTTACAGTATTAAAACCTACCTTCTATTTCTGAAAAGAGATTGACGTCTGTTAGAAGAGCCATCATTCATGGTAGCACCTAATTAAATAAGCGGATTAGACCACTTGTATGTTTGCTTTGGTTCGAAGCTAACTAACTGTTAACTTAATCTACAAGAAGGTCGTGTCAGTATGTCTTTGATTCATAAAGTAAAAGGATCTCTGTGTATCTGTTTATCTGTCTGTACCGAAGTATCTTGCTCTAAAATATAACAAGCTCCAGCTGATTTTAACATAGATTAAAAAGGAAACAGAGGCCTTTACTTGTCTACATTTGTCAAAAGCTTCCCTTCTATTTACCGTAATCATACTTGCTGAGTATATCAATGCCTGTTGATAAAGGCAATTGATAATAGAAACATAAGGTTTCTTCAATTTTTTCTTTACATAAATGGTTCGATAATCAATTTTCTTAGATTTGTCTTATTTTTCAATTTTTTTCAGGAAGGGAGAGGGCAGTGACGATAAAATTAATCTACTCAACTTTATTCCTTGAATTATATTGCACAATTCTACAGATGGAAAATGTGGGAAACTTTAATTCTAACGATTATTGGCTATTCGCTAAATTTCTGAGTTTTTATTCTTTTTGTTGCCTAGGAAGTTGCTCATTTAATACAGCTTGACTTTAGGAGAGCATTTGATTGGCGATTGATTATCTTCTACTTGCCTTTTAAAGATCGAAAAAATTCTATTGTAAGATTTGCAAGAAAAGAACATTAAAGTGTCATTAAAGGAAATATTAGACCAGAATTAATGTTAAACAAATAATATCAATTTAAGTCAATTAGGCAATAATTGTAAAAAATAACTTTGATTTTAAACAGGCATTGTATAAATAACAGAAATTGACATTTTTCACATGGCTTCTTTCATTGAAATTGATACTTTTGTAAAAACATTTTTTTTATAAATCCACCAACAATCAAATATACTCATTTCCAACAATTAAATAATTGTAAACATAAATATAATGTAGTTAAATATTATTAGGATATAACTATTATGGTAATATGTCAGAAATAACCATTAACCATCCTATTATATAAAGTAGTAAACGTTTTTTGTCTGTCCCGTAGGATCTCGCTAACCGCTGAACAGATATTGTTCTCCTTTACAGTGAAGCTTGTTATAGGTCCTGGGAAGGTTTTGAACTATTTTTTTGGGAGGGCGTCTTCACCCTCCCCCCCCCTCTCAAAAAAAATATTTTTTTACTCTTTTGAAACTAAAATTTAAAATGGGATGAGATCGACTTCCCCCCCCTCTTACCTTAAGTACCCCTAGAGGCTTCTAGGGGCGTAGCCGCTAGTATCTTAAAAACCTTTAAAATTGCATGTAGGCAGAATGTCGTCAGTTCTTACATGTATTCAAGGACGCCCAAGCTTTTTTCCGGAGGGGAGGTTGGATAAAATGAGGACACCCAAGCTTTTTTCAGGAAGGGAGGTTGGGTAAAATGAGGGTTTTCAAAGGCTAGAGAGGGGGGGATCTAATGTGATTAAAAAATTTTAGGTGGGGGCGGGGGAGGGGTAACCCCCCCCGGGGGGGGGGGCCCCGGCGGGGGGGGGGGGGGGGGGGGGGGGGGGGGGGGGGGTGGGGGGGGGGGTGAAAAACCCGTTTCTTCCCCCCCCCCCCCCTTTGAATGTCCTTGCAGATATTGACGTATGAGTTTATATATTCAGTCTAGTAATAAAGTGGCTTTGTTTTTACTTACTTGGGGCTATGCTAACACGTCTTTTGGATTTCAGGTTATTCCTCTTATCAAAACTTTCTCTGTCACACTGAAACATTTTTATAAAACAAGGATATAAATAAAACCATAAAGCGAAGCAAAAAACAGTCGAAAGAAAATTTTTTTATACATTGATGGTAACAATATCATAAAAAATACGTGTGACGGACGTACGGATGTACATACTGACATACTCATTTCATAAAGTAGGTACGCTAATAAAATGATGAAAAACTGACGAAATTTCAGTCAATGCTACTCTATAATTTACCTTATTTTCTCTTGTTGTTTGTCCAGAGTGAATAGAATCATAATCACTAAAATATATGCTTTTAAAAAAATATTGTAATTAAATTTTCGTAGATACTTTTTACATGTTTTTTCTTGTGTTTCAAATTCCTTCTTTCTGAGATAAAAAAATTAAATTCAATAAAATTCAAAAAAAAGGATATTGAACTAAGTATCATTTTGAAAAATACAGGATTTACCAGATTCTGTTAAATCTTTAGGAGGGAAAAAATGCATTTTTGGAATGCTAACATCTTGTTTTAGGCAAGTTAAAACACCCATCTCAAATTTTGAAATTGTCTGTAATACGGTTTTATACTTGATTTTTCAGTATGGCTTAGAACAGATTCTAATTCAGCGGATATTAATCAGTTTTTTTTGCACGATTCTGGTTTCAAATGTCTAGACATATATCTTTCCTGTCAATAGGAGACTTATCCTGCATTGATTTCAAGTCATAATCTTCTTCGCTTATACTTCCAAAGTGACTGCTTTCTAAAAGAAAAATAGTTAGTACATTTAGAGTTTAAGTATGTATTATCTCAAAATCGTCAACTGCATGTCATATGCAGTACATGGTAAAATATTCATGGAATCGATTATTTCCAAAAAAGCTAACAACTCTGAATGATACTAACGGCATAACGGCTGAGTGTACATATTTCACATTATTTGACCAAATGAAGGCCTACATATAATTTGGAATACCAAGTAATCAATAATGCACATGCAACGCATATAAATGCAAAAAAAAACATTATGCATGTTTTCTTTTGCCGGGCGCATTATGTGCATTATGGGATCTTAGTTGTAACAGATTATTAGTGGGAATTCTTATGCCGCTTAAATGAATGTGTGGGCGTAACATGTATGTTTAGTCGTTTCTCACCAAGCAGCCTTAAAGTTCTTATTTTTGCAATAATCGTTTCCAGCAACATTTTCGTTTCTATGAAAAGAAAACTTACTGTTTGGTTTGATGAGGTATGTTTTTTGGCCACTTTCTTTGATAATATCATCATTTAATGGACGAGTTACAGGAATACACTCATACTCATCACCAAGCAAACTGATATCCGCAAATGTATACAGATAAATTTTGTCAATAAAAAAACTTTTTAATAAACTTATTTTTCATCCAAAAGGGAATTCCCAATTTTTTTTTTTAAATGGTAAGGTTAACTTACTTTAATGATTCCATATTTACACAAAAAATTACAATTTTATTTTCAAAGATTTCTTATATACCTACTCTTTTGGTATTTTTTTTTATTATACTAAAGCTATTATAAAAATCTTAATATCTAATTAATTTGATTTTATATTCTTGAAATAGAGATAAACTTGTTTTCCTTTTGGTTGCTTCTGTAATATGAACAGCTCTGAAATGAAAATTAGATTAAAAGACTTGTCTTCACGGATGGAGATTAAAAAGTTTTATGTTCACGATCACTTGAACTAAAAATAAAAAGTTTGCAAAAGTTAAAGTTGAACCTGTTACAATGCAGTGGGAACACAGACAAAAAGTTAGCCAAACAAACTTTTTGGAGACCATCGTTTTAGATGTCAGCCCTGAGGGGCCGGTCTAACAAAACTGGTTTTATTTAAGAACTTGTAGAAAATTGCCATTAATATGATACATAATTGTTCAGTATTGCTAAGAACCGATTCTAATCCGGCTGATGTTAATCGGTTTCAAAGCTATACCGGAAAAATATCTACGTTACCCTGGCTCTCCAGTAGACTCCATGTGGTTGGCAATAGTTACATCCTCGGACCATATATCATACTGCCATTTTCTAAAAAAAACAAGATCACATCAATATCACTGAGAACATACGAACATTGATAAAGAGAGTGACTGCATTTTTAATGTTAAAGCAACACAATATCAATTCTAAATCTGATAAAAAATCTATCTGTTTCAAGAATTTTCATGCAAAGTTTGAAATCGATAGAGCAATTTTTAAGCTTAAATTAACGATTAGGCCTCTCCGTTAGAGATAGGCCTAAAATTGTAAAATGCTTTTAAAATTATGTAGAATTTGATGACTGTTATTTCTGGTATATCAGCCATACTTAAAAATATTACCTCAAACCAATTAGACCAGATAGTATATACCCAGAGTGAACTCCTATTCTCATATTCACATTTACATTATGCTCTCTTCTCACCTAAATAAAACAAGTATTTTATTCTATTAAAATTACTTTATTTTTTAAAGATACACATTATTTGTTAAAAGCAGCTTCAAGTGAATTTAGTTTTCGAGGATTAAGGATTTTCTGTGAGAAACTTAATTTTCTTCTAAACCCAATATTCCCGGGATATTTTTTTTGACTTTTTTTTTTTTGACAGAGCTTTAGTTGCTAGGGGCGCAGCCACTACTTAATATTATATTACATGAATATATTTTTATGATGTTTTTGTAGGTACATGGAAAGTTTTACACTTTATTGTCGTTTACAATGCGAAAGGTTGTGTGATTTTTATCCATAGAATATTTCAAATTCTTCAATATAATCTATACCTACCTCTTTGATAAGCTGAATCATTTCAAGACCAAGCTCTACAGAGTGGTTAGCATGCCTTAATTAAACAAGAAGAATGAGATTATGCAACATTAGCAAAGTTTTTAATTAATTAGTGTTAAAGCCGTTTTTTTTTAAAAACACACTTATTCATAATTCATATTCATTTTGTTTGAATAATTTTTTTAAACTACTGTATTCAAAAACCCCAATGATTTACAATTATTACAGAAAAAGTATTTTTCTTACAAATTGTCATACTTAATCTTAATTCAAATTAAATACCCTTACCCCAAAGAATTTCCCTTTTTTCAGAGCATGACGATAGAATAACACACCAAGTAAATCATAAATTGGATGTGCCTGGGCATTAGGTTTCTTTTAACAATGTTTCAGTCGCACTATAACGTTGCTGATTGACGTACGGACATACAAGATGAAATATCGAGAAGAATCCCTTCTACAAAAAAAGGACAACCTGACATCTTTCTCAGGTGCCCCAGAAATGCTGTAGTAACAATCTCCCAGGATTTTTATTCTCATACACTTGCAAGTCTACAACAAATGTGAATTAATTAATAAAAAAATCTGTAAGATATAACTGAGGAATAAGGGATTTGAGGGATAAGACAACGAATGATAAATTGATAAGCCTCCTTAAATATGATAAACAAAATTACGACTTCTGTTGATGAAACTATTGGTTGAAAGATTTTGATTCTCATAAGGAACCAAACAAACAAAATTTAATAGAAGAACCCAATTTATCTAAGCCCTTGAATAAGAGAACGTGTAAAATATAAAAATTTAGAATAATTTGATGCCAAATGTCCACTCTCCCAGATAAATAGATTAAAAATATGTCACTGTGATTTATTATATTTTCGGGGAAACTTTATATACGTCCTGTTTAATATTTTTATACTTTAACATATTTATTGTAGCCTCACAAAAGAGCCTGACTTGAAAAATTTAAATCAGATGAGAAGTTAAGAAATATAAATATACAAGTTATGAAAATAGGTATTATATATTTCTTGAAAATGCTGAAAAGAAAACTATCAGCAGAATTCTTCCTAAGTTAGTGAACCACAAACAAATTTTGTTTTTTTGGGAGGTTAGGTGGAAAGGAGGGTTGAGACACTCATGGTATTCGATAAAGAAACACTCAACTGACAAACAACCCTTTGACTCTCTGTTGTGGTAGTCCTCACTGTGCGAGGAAAAGAGTTACGCCTGTTAATGGGACGAGGCATTTACTAATACAAACTTATTATCAAAAAAGAGGGAGGGGGTAGGGTTTGAAATGACAATTTTAGGTATTATTCAAATAAATCCAGATTTGGTTAGCAATAGCTTATTTTTTTCATTTCCAGAACTAGCTAAAACTGCTCAATTCTAAAACAAGTATAATTATTAATAAATTTTTTTAATCAAGTCTTTTATGCTGATTCTGAAGAAAAAGAGAAAAACAGATATAGCTTTTTATTTTACCAAGAATGCTTAAATGATCTTATAGATTAAGGATGCATTAAAAGAAGCATAACAAATCTCATACAATATTTTTTCCAAAATTAAACATGGGGCTGAGGTGTACTTTGAGGTTATGTGTGCTTAAATAACGATTGTTAGGATATGGTGAAACTTTAATCCTTATAATAAAGTAAAAGGATCTCTGTCTGTCTGTGTGTGTGTACCGAAGGATCTCGCTAACCATTGAACTGATATGCATTTCTTTTACAGGTTAGCTATTCATAGGTCTTGGAAAGGTTTATAACTATTTTGGGATTTTGGGGGAGGGTTCCACCACCCTCCCAAAAAAATCGCCCTAACTCCTAACCCCAAGTATTTAAAAAACCTTTTTATTTTTAAAACTACAATTGAAAGTGGTAGGGGTCGACTTTCCCCAAGACTCGAGATTACATTATAACTTACCTCTGCTGCATCGTCAAATTTTCCAAATAGATCATTCAGAGTTTGGACAAGTTGATATGGTTCTAAGCTAGTTGTCAGGGGAGTAAAGTTTACAATATCTAAAAATATAAATAATGAATTTCTAGACAAGACAAAGATGATATGGGTCCAAGCTAGTTGTCAGGGGGGTAAAGTTAACAATATCTAAAAATACTAATGTTAAATGTCTAGACTAGACAAGTTGATATGGTTCTAGACTAGTTGTCAGGGGGGTAAAGTTAATAATATCTAAAAATATATTTAATCCTATGTCTAGACTAGACAAGTTGGTATGGTTTCAAGCTAGTTGTCATGGGGGTAAAGTTAACAATATCTAAAAATACTAATATTAAATGTCTAGATTAGACAAGTTGATATGGTTCTAGACTAGTTGTCACGGGGGTAAAGTTAACAATATCTAAAAATAATGGTATTCTATGTCTAGACAAATCAAGTTGGTATGGTTCCAAGCTAGTTGTCAGTGAAGTAAAGTTTACAAAATCTAAAAATATGAATATTTAATGTCTAGACTAGACAAGTTTATATGGTATCCAGCTAGTATAGTTTTCAAGGGAGTTAGTTCAAGATATCATAAATTGAAGGTAACAAAATCAAAATACAGTAAAGATATATAAAAGCCCGTAAAAAGGTGTCAAATTTGAAATATCAAAAGAAAAGAGAATTTTCTTAAACAATACTGGGAATATAAAATAGCACAAAACCATCCAGGGGACAATGTGAAGTTTCCCTTTTAAATGAAGAATTTAATCAATTCAGTAGTTATCGAAATCGTAAGCTATAGACAAAAATGTCTTACTACTTAATATAATACTAGCGGCTACGCTCTTGAGGCTGAGGGAGTGTGTAAGTTGGGGGCCCCCCCCCCGCGGGGGGGGGGGGGGGGTTGGGGGGGGAGTTTGTGTTGGTGTGGGGGGGGGGGGTGTTG
>LS057340.1:0-11051 GCA_900241095.1 Acartia tonsa
ATTGGTCAATAACGGCCTCTCATTGGCTATTTTTTTTTGTTACGTCATAATCAGTCAGACACTATTACTGTGTTCATTCTGACAAATAATTCTAAGTGCAAATATCCCAACAACCCACTTACTTCTTTACCCCTCTTCTTATTCACTTCACTTTAGTTACAGCACAAAACAAGGTTTACGCCAGCATTACGGCACAAAAATATCCAAATTTTCATCAATTTCAAATAGAAATAACTTGTTGAATCCCAGCCCCTGTGTATCAGCCACCTATTCTATTTTCTATTTGTATAATAAAGGGTTTCTATTTAAAGTTTATAATACACTATCAATACCTAATTATATTTCAAGTTTAAGGAAATTTATCAAAGGAAAATTAATGTATCTTTTGACCTTGTTATTTCCAAAAGCGAAGCTTTTCTTTAGTACGTAACTAGTAGCTCTGATTAAAGTTTTCCTATCGATTTCTAATATTGCATGATGATTCCTTTAAATCATGATATGAAAGTTTAGTAAATCTCTAATTTTTAATAGAAAGTTTTTATGTTAATTTTTTTGCAAAATTTTTTGTATGCTACTATTATCTTATTCATCTGATTTTTAGAACAATAGACAAGGTACAATTGTACGAAAGTTTAAAAAAAGTTTTATTCAAACTATTTAATAAATTATCTGATTAATAAGTTTTGACAATGTACAAGTGTACAAGTTTTTTTTTTCTACCCTCTGATTTCTTAGTTTCACTTTTAAGAATGTTGTCTTCCTTGTTTTACAAAAAAAACACTTCTAACACAATAAATGCACCAAGGAAAAGCGCAGAAATCAATTAATTTTAATAAATCAGGCTCTGTGACTTTGATCCCAGAATTAATGATAAAACCACATTAACAAAAGAATGTGGAAATCTTTCTATTTTTTTTATAAAGAAATTTTCAAGTTTAATTGTGTATTTTTCTATTTCAGACTTTTAAATGAAAGTGTGTTATAAATGATTCTTAACCTAGTTTTCACTAAATAATTTTAAAACTTTTATTGTTGAAGTAAATTTCTTTTTTTTTAGATATAGGAAACCATTTACTAATCAATCCCGAGATGAGTGTATTTAACTTAAAAATAGCCTAGAGCAAATGCAAAAAAAATAGAATAATGTAAGTAAAACCCACTGGGTCACTCGAGTGAAGAAAAACGAATAATTCCATTAGTAGCGAGGCTGTTTGCAAATGTATGGAAAACAAACAAGAAGAAAAATTAAGAAAAAAAAATATTATTTTTAACTTTAAGAAAATAAATAATAATAAAGAATGGATAAATTTAAAATAAAAATTGTTAGGGGAAATCTCTTGCTCGCCATATCCTGGTTAAATTATATTTTTTATTTCAGCAAGCCTTTTTTTTTAACTTTAATAGTTGAATATTCTCCCTTTTTTCACAATTGTTTATACGTTGAAGGGTTATTAATAATAATCAAATAACCCGAACATAACCGACAGACAGACATACGATAGGACAAAACTTTTAGACAGATAAAAACAGTTTTAGAGTAGCTTTGTTACCAAAACCTAATTTTATTCTTTTTAACTGGCGGTTTTATGCTACAATTTCGAGGATTTGGGTAAAAAATAACCTTTAACCGTACCATAATAACTTTTTATTTTTAAATATTTAGAAAAAAAACAATCTTAAATTCTATATTACCCAAATCTTGTAAAACTTTGTCTGTTTTTCTTTTTTTTCTGCAAAGAAAAAGACAGGTTAAAGAACTTTTATTGTTTTGTCTAGCTGGATATTTACTTTAACAATTAGAGATAACAAAATAAGTGCAATGTTGTCTATATAAAAAGATAATAAAAAGTTTTATTTTGTGTTGTCATGTTTGATAAACTGAATGGAAATACACTATTTTCATAAGAAAAAAGAGAAACAAAAAAGATTAATGTTGTATAAATCTTTAAAATACATAAGTACTAGTGGCTGCTCACTTGTTTCTAAGGGCGCTGTATTCAAAGATATAAGAAGGAGAACCACAAAAAAGCTTTAATCTATAAATACGATAGTCTAAAACCCAACTGTGACCTTTGTAAAACTTTAAATAGGAGAAATCAATCAGTTTAGCAGTTACCGAAATAGTAAGCTTTAGACATAGGAAAATACTTTACTACTTTATATAAAAGGATATTTTTTAAATTTGGAAAAAGGTGGTAGTAAAAAGATTGGGAATAGTCCCTTTTGTAACATCGCCCCATAAGGGGCGATTTGTCGTATTTTAAAATGACTTTTTATAGGTTATTTTAGGTTAGGTTAGGTTATATTGGGTTAGGTGATTGCTCACAGGGTTAGGTAATTGGCCCCGCAGGGTTAGAACCCCCTTCAGGGGCTAGAAACAGGAGAAAGCTACTGTAAAAAATACGAAGAATCGACCCATAAGGTGCGATGTTACGAAAGGGACTATACCCAAAAGATGTATTGAGAAGCATGTAAGTACCACTTGCCACAGTATATTATCGACAATGTAATATGTCTTAAAAACAATATGTCTATGAAAAATTTGTACTGGACGGGGTTCAGGAAAATAACATATTTCTAGTTTACACATATAAACTATTACACACATTGTTTTATTTAATAAGTTTTCACTGAAATCTATTGATGAGTTCGTATGTAGTTGTACTTTTCAAAGGAAGCAGCTTATATTGCCTATACAAATGGCATTATATAACACAGTCCAATGTTAGGCTAGTATATACCATTGGCCTATCATTGGTCATTTGTATTGTATGACGTCATTTTTTAAAGGAAATATAAGCTGGTTTTTACAAAGCCCATTGTTTGCTGTGTATCACAGTGTATGCAGAAATATTATTAATTTACTTTCATAAATGATATTCTTCCTTGTCTCAAGAACCGCTACGTCCATTAAAAAAGCGGCTACAAAAATGTTAATTTAGGGAAGGACTTTCAGTTACTAACATTTAGCTAAATCATTTATAAAGTTTTAAACATTTTCCTTTTTTTTCAATAAGCCTGCAAACAAGACCCTTACATCCTGGGGACAGACAGACGAACGTTTTAATTTATTCTAATTAAAGGGTAGCTGCGCTTTTTTGAAACAATTGAAAACATAAAATCAAATAGAATGCAAAAAAGAAAAGGATAAGAAATATTTTCATTGTCAGAAGGAGAACACTTTACAATTTTTTTTTCAGCAAAACTACTCCTCACATGTTTCTCTTCCTTTTTTTCTCATCCAACCACTCAAACTATTGCATTGTATGTGTGTGTGAGAGAGTTTGTGTGTGTGTATAGTTTGTGGGTGGGTGTAAATTTCTGTGTATGTGAGTGTGTGTGAATGTGTGTGCAAGTTTAAGGTTGGAAGAGTTCCTGAATGTGTTTGTGGATAAAATAATAAGGGACACAGTTTTCAGAAATTTTTTATTTAGTGTCCTTTCATTTTTTTGGATTAAATTATTCTACTTTTAAAATGGTTGATGGAAACCGCCTGAAAAATTATTAGTTTTTAAAATTCAAATTTCACCAAAGGAGTAAGAGTTGAATTTGTGCGTTTATTAACGAGACAAGTGCGAAAATAAACAAAATTTCGTCTACTAAAAGCACCAAAATATTTTTCGGGATGTTTTCTCCAAGGATAATTAAATCCATTGTAAGTGTAGCTGTGCAATTCACTGTGTGGTTGGGGATCAAATAGATTTACTACTATCTATCTATCTTTATCTATTTACCTATCTATCTGTGTATCTACTTCTTCTCTTCTCACCATATTTTCAATGAGCATTTATTTACATTTCAAAAGGACAATCATTTTCTTACATTATTATTGAATATTCACTGCTAATTATTACTTAGAATGAAGATGTAAAATAAGTCATTTTAATAGGCATAGCTTAAAGGACAGCGGATTCAAGAATATCTTTCCCAGTATCGCTTTGAAATCGATTAATATCCAGTGGATTAGAACCGGTTCTCAGCCATACTGAAAAATTATGTCCGGCATCCAATTTTGGAAAATAATGTTTAATCTGCTCCGCTGTAAAAGAACAAACTAACATTGTCCGAGTAAGGTTAAGGTTACGAAGTCTTAATTAGATTACACTTGGAACAATCTTTAATCCTGTGTAGTATAGGCTGGGCTAGGAGAGGCTGGATCTTCCTGGAATTAGGAACCGGGACATATATTCAATGACTTTAATTATGTGATATTTAACTTTCCAATACATATTTCTATTTGATAGTAGTAATTATTGCATCGTATTATGACATTTTTTCGCGAATTGTAAAAGGTTTAATATTATATTTTCTATTTTTATTAAACTTTCTATAATACAAGCCATCCAGATGATCAAATTTAGAGAATTACTGGTACACTTTTTTTCATGAACGATGATTACCAAGTGCTAGAATTCAAAAATGCAAATTTGATTTAACATCAATGATTCAAATTGAAATAAATCGCTGAAAAACTGTCTTGGACAACTTTTACCTTTTAGATAGGACAGATTTTAAGAATAGAGATTGTGTTACTGATTAAATTTACAAATATTTTTACAAAAGTATCAAAATCTTCAAGCTGATTGAAATTTAAATCTGTCCTTAATCTAATCTGAAACATTTTGAAAGTAAACTTTATAATTATGATATACTGTTTAAATTATGATCAATATTACTAAAATAAATTAAATGCTAAGAAAACCGTCAAAATGTTGTTCAAAATCCGCAAATTTTCGGCAAATATAAGGAACGATGTTGTAATTACAGAAGACAGAGCTAGTAACAAGCTGTGTCTTTTGGGATTTCCAATTGCGCGCAAAACAAAGTCAAGAGCTCAATTATGTGATGATGCTAATTTGGATCATTTTGAGCATTTGGTTCACAGAATTGAAAAAATATCATTCTATTTATAATTGTTTTCTTCTATGTTGTATAAAAATTTAAAAAAATTATATATTTATTGCTTTTGACCTTTTTTGAGCATTCACTTTATTTCTGTGATTTGTGATCATACTGTAATTATAAAACTATATATCTCCTGTTTAATTGTTTCTTAATTTACCAATAATGACAACAATGTTTAATTGTGTTATTTTATTTTTACCAAAGATCTATTTAGAATTTGAATTCAAATAAGTTTTGGCATGCTATTCCAAATGACATTTATTTTAAATGTTAATCTAACTTAGTTCAACTATAACTTGCAAAAAAAGTAAATATTTGTATTGGTATTTAATAACAGCCAATGAACCACCTGGTTTCCGATAATATTTGGTAATTTGTATGGTACTCTTTAAATATTTGTTCAAAGTCAGCTAGCAAAAATTAGAACACAATAGTTAAGTTTGCATAAATTTTGCCTTTGTATATTATATAGTTTTATAGTTAAAAATTTAGAAAATGCTAGTCATATCAAGTATAAATTGTCTGTAAAAGTGTACCTCTTAAACGTTAAATAATGTTGTTAAACAATTTTTTTATTTGAAACTAGTGAATTCGATCTTGAACAGTTGAAGTACTTATTTTGTTTGTTTGTATGTGATTGCCTTCGTCAATTAATTTATAAACTGTGAAATTAACAAATATTGCTCAAAGTGTTTATTCTGTTGCACAGTAATAGGTTTCAGATAAAGGGACAAACTAAGTTTTGCTTCAAAGTAATTAAATGAAGCCTCATACATATAGATAGATAGATAAATGCATAATTATAAGTAACATTGCATTCTGCTTATTCAAATTAGTGCTTTAAAAGAACGATTACAAAAAATATCTAGGTACTGAAGTAAAAAATAAAAATAATAAATCCCATAAAATAAAGTGTTATATTATTTAGTAACCAAAATTTGATTTTTGATTTGTTTACCTTGTAAAAGTTTGTTTAAACTGATTACATTGGTTTGACACAAACATGAAGGTAAATATTGACAAGGTCAACAACACCCTGAAAACCTGGCCTGACTGAAAATTTAAAAATATGCCATATTTTTTTTATTGTAAGGTACTTTAAAAAAGGTCATATTGTTTTCAAGCTTTTGATATTTTACCTTATTATTACAAGAATCTTTGCACAAGGTTTGAAATTGATGGGATGATTTTAATGACTAGAATTAACCATAAAGCTGTCATGTTAAAAATGTTATGTCATCACACCTACAAAGTGTGTGTGGTTTAGTGTGTGTTTCTGGAAATATGTGGACAAAGCATGTAAGGCAAAGTTAATTTTAAAGTTTCATAAACACATGGACGTACAGGCTATCCTAGTGCAACCAGGGATTGGAATTCTGAATATATGTTTCTCCTGGAATTTAAACTTACTTTAGGTAACAAAAATAAAATTTTATGATTTTTATGAACAAATCCATGTTAAGTAATTTCAAGGGATGAAGATGCATTGAATAAACATTTAACATATGAAATGATTAAGAGGTCTAAACAAATTTACAAAATTATTATCAAATATAAAAAAGTATTTCTTTCATTTTAAATTCAATGGTTTGAAATTAAATAACCTAATAGAGGATTCATAGAAAAACAACAAACATTTATAAATTAAATTTAATAAAACATTTGAATATCTGTCTCTAATTCTCCCCTGCACTCCAACAACTTCATGGGCCACTATTTCTGTAAAGATATTCATACATTATAACCAGAAATATGTTTCAAACCAGCATATTTAAAAAAATACTACATGGCCGTTACAAAATTCTAAGTTTATTTTATAGTTTTATTTAATTTTTTACAGACAAACAAGGACAAATCCTGTTACATAAGGGAAAAATGAAATAGTAGCAAGTGAAAAATAGAAAATAGTTATGCTTCAATTGCACAATGCAAGTGTTTCAATATTTATATATATTGAGTTTAAAATAAGTTACAAGATTTTATTTTATTTTTAGAGTTGTTTTGTATAATAGGCCTATATATAAACATTCCAAGTTGAGATCTGTCATTTGGATTTGAAAGCTAGAGACCTGTAGGTAGGCCATGTCCTGTATCTGTCCAGAATATACCTGGTTTCCTGCATATTTCACACTTTAGAATAATCATATAAAAGATCACATATTCATTTAGGTACATTAATAAAATTTGTATAACTTGAAAATAGGATGATATAAAAAAAGGATTGAATTTGATTAAAATAGCTGATAGACGTAAAATGAGATTTTGGGATAATTAAGTGAAGTTTAACTTAAGAAAAGCATTTGATTGTACAATATAATGTTAAAAGAATATTTAATGTACAAATGTTTAACAAATATTTAGAGGCTTTTAAACATCCTTATAAATAAAGTAAATATAAAACATTTGCCTTATAGCTAAAGCTAAATCCAGAGCTATAAATGACATTTTATTAAAATAAGTCTAGGGTATAAAAATACTATATGATTACAAGAAAAATCTAAAAGTAATTTAAAACCGGAAAGCTAGATTATAACTAGCTGAATATTTTATCCCTCCCCCATATCATGAAAACTTATTGTAATTGCTTCATATTCTTGATGCTTTTATGAGGTCTAGGCTGTTTCCTTTAAAAATTAATTTGATATCTTAGCCTACCTCACTACAATTTGTTATAATTTTCTTTAAATATTTGTATGCCTTTCAAAATGCAATATTTCTTAACACTTAAATGTAAATAAATGAATATTTCTTGGAATAAATAATGGAGCGATAGTCCATAATCTATTTCCATAAAATATGCATTTATATGACATTTTGTCAATCTACTAGACATACAAAGGCCTGAGTCATATCTTTATATTTAGATAAAGTTGGAACTGTGTAATATAAAACAGGCCAAACAACTGTAGAAAAAATTATGATAATAAACACTAAAAAACAAACTTGTGCTGTTGAATTCAAGTTTTCACTACAATTATCTTCAATTCAAAAATCTATATATTATTTTGTGCTGGCTTGTTGATCAGTAATGAATTAAACGGTTTAAATAATGGTTTAAAAAAATATAAAAAATTTGACAGACTTTAATATTATCTATTAAACATAATTTATGGAATAAAATGAGACTAATGGCTTCAATG
This sequence comes from Acartia tonsa, assembly GCA_900241095.1. NCBI lineage: Eukaryota > Metazoa > Arthropoda > Copepoda > Calanoida > Acartiidae > Acartia > Acartia tonsa. The sequence goes on from LS057340.1 coordinate 8,046, forward strand.
GTAAAAGAGATACCCTAATTTTACATTTGGCAAAGTTTTATCTGAGATTTTGTGTCAGAGGAAAATATAGAATCACACAGATCATTACATTCTATTAGATTACACATACAGAGATAGGCTTGTCAAGAAATTTTATAAATATTTTTTTAGGAAACTGAAAAAAATAATGAATAACCCTAAATATTTATTTTTCTACCTTTCAATTTTTATTGTAAATAAATGAAAATATGGATTGTGCCTATCTCCCTTACAATTACTCAAAGAGCGAAGTGGTCATAATGCTTATTAAATTTTCAACTCTTCTATTCCCCAAAAATTCACTACAAGAGACAGGATTTCACCAGAATTCTGGAGGGGTTAAGCTCTATAATTGTCAATCCATTAGCTTTTAGATTTTTGAGGGGTGGTTACTTTTTTCTTGTGGACTTCAACCAATAATGTGATATGGTGACCTCTCACCTGTCTATTTTTGATTTTGAAAAACTCTTAAAACTCTTAACGGCGGTTAGCTTAATCAAGAAAGGAAGTTGGACAGACAGAGTTCTACTTTGTAATTGTATCCTTGATTTCAAGTCACGACTACAATTCTAAACAATCAATTGTCAGAAACTGCTTATAAAGAATTTGGCAAAACTCTTATTTTTCCAAGGTTAATATGAATCAGGAAAACAGTGATAGGTAAATGGAAGAATTAATATCCAAATGCTTTTTAACCTGCAAATGTTTTAAAGTTACAAAATGCAATAAAATCACAATATTTATTTAAGTCTTGACTGCATTTAGTATTATGCCATCTAACCCAAACAAAAAAGGTTTTTAAAAAAAAGTTTTAAGCTTTGTAAAGTATTATACAGTCAATATCTTTTATTTATCAATCCCTGTATCCCTAGAGAGTAAGTACTGAAGCTATTATAGGTACTTATCATTGTTAATAAAGATATACCTTTATTGCTTTTAGTTGTTCAATTATCATCAACCTTTGCCCCATAGAAACAAGTTTGAATTGGATCATTTTTTTGTCCTAGTATTTTGAAATAGGCAATTTTCATTTTAATGATTTTTTATTTATTAGAAACTTTTAGCTTAGCTCCAATAGATTGTTTGAATTGAATTCAATATTAGAACTGAAAAATTGAAGCAGCTTATAATGCCTATAACAAATGACGCCATACATTACAAATGACCAATTATCGAAAAAGTTCAAGATAGCTCTAAATAAAAAACCCTTTGTTTACCTCATTTTGATTACAAAATAAAGGTTTTAACTAAAGGAATTAAAGTTAATCAACTGATGGAAAATAAAAACTCGATATAATTTATTTTAGCTTTATATTTCAAAATTTTTCAGGTAAGCTTTGTTATTGGTCTCAAGAAAACATTCAGCATATCTTATCCAGTAAGACAGCAATAATTTTTCTACTATAAAGCCTAGCTGAAAGTATATTTTTGGTTATGCAAAAAATCTGAAATGTAATGTAAATGTATTGTAATACTACTTCTGTGGCTTTCAGCTTATCCATAAATTCAGACACAGACAAAGATAATATACATATATGTGGATTTAAAGGACACTCTGTAATTTCAATGCTAAACCTATGATACTTAATTGTCGCATTGTGTTATAAACAGCTTTCCTCGGATACAAAAATATACAATTTTAAATATAAAACCAGTTAATGAACGGGCTAAAAAACTGGTTTTAATAATTTTATGGTAGTTTTTATAGTTATAGAAAACTGGATATAATACGATATGATGATGATTAGAACCGGTTCTAATCCAGCGGATATTGATAAGTTTCAAAGTAATATTGGAAAAATAGGCTTATAGTAAAAATAAGACCAGTAGATTGATTTCATCTTTAATTGTTAGTACAATCTATGATATACTTAAGTTTATCAAAAAAAAAATTGAAAATATAATCTAAAACAGACGAGTGCCTTTTTAAAATTCGTATCTATATATTTATTCTATTTTGAATTTAAAATAAAATAAAATATTACACATTGAAATGTAATAAAGCCAGGCTTATCTGTAGGACCCTGCCATATATCAGGCACAAAGATAAGAATATTCATAGCCAGAGGAGTAATAACTTATAGAATACAATCATAAAAAAGTGACAATAATTTTGATTGTAGCAACAATAGAATTACAAATTCTTTATCAAAATGGTTGTCTCAATAATTTGGATTTTAGACAGACATATAACCTTTTTTGTTATTCCTAAGAGGATCATTTTTTCAAAGAAAAGTCTCGAAGTGAAGCTGCTCTACAAGCTAGGTTGCATTGTCTAGTTGTATGTCCTTTAGGTGGTCTTAGGTTAACCTGGAAAATACAGGAAACTTCTTGAAAGGGCGTGTCCTTTTAACAATACTAAAGAAACGTATGCCGTATACTACATCGCGTGTTCTTGTTTAAAAGTAGAATATTGAATTCTGAAATTTGGAAGAAATGTGATATCGTTTTTCCTCCCTTGCGAGGTCCAGGCCTTTCATCTTCTTAGCACAGAATATCTGCTAAATTAGGGATAAAGGATCAGAAAAAAGTTTTTACTTAATTATGCCATTTTTAACAACATTTTTTTTGCATATATGTCTTGCGTTGGTTTTGTCTTTGTTGCCTTTGAAGTAAATTTTTTTCAAATCAATTTTCCCATGATTCCTGGAGAAATATGATATAGGTTGCTACACACCCACTTATATTTAGTTTCAAAACTTTAAGAAAAATGTAAAATTTGTTTCATTGTTTTGGATTAACAAAAGGCAATGTACACATTTTATGTAGTCCCCGTAATGAGCTATGGATGAAGCTATTAGTTTATTAGTATCTGCAAAGTATTACATTCTTATCTATTTTATGTTGATTATAAGTTCTTAGGTTTGGACTGCTGTTTTACAGAGCTGTTGAACGATTCAACGCCATCGTTCCAGGGATAAGGGATGGGAAACGTAGGAAAATATTATTTCAGGCCTATTTCAAGCCTAGGCCTAATAAACCAGTTTT
>LS057341.1:0-11049 GCA_900241095.1 Acartia tonsa
TTTATCTTACAAAATCTGATTTTTGAACTTGCCATCTTTGGATTTTTTCATCTTTGTTTTTATATCTTTTGTAAACACTTGATATAATCTTTCATGATAGTTTAAGATGAAATAAACAGTTAATTTTTAATTTAATGAATTTATCTTTTCATCACCTAAAATAATGCTATCTGAAGAAATTTAAAATGGATATACTGCAGGTTCAGAGAAAAAAAGATTATCAACTCCAGTTTCGGCCACAGCGCATAAAGGCTCTACTTCAATCTCAAGCGATGTTAGGCCATTTTTTTTAGAACGGAGCCGTGCTAAGAGCTCTCGAGTCTCCATTCAGTCTCAAAATGTTTTAAGATATTTTTCTATGAATATATACATATATATCCCATCGTAATATAGACAGCTTTCCGCGGATATTAAACAGAAAAATTATAACTGGTATTGGAAATAGCGTGTGCAATAAAAAATGACGTCATACAATACAAATTACCAATGATAGGTCAGTATAAATTGTAATTGACCATTGATAAATTGTATACTGGCCTATCATTGGTCATTTGTATTGTATGACGTCACTTTTTATTCGACACTATACACTATTTTATGATTTTATGATTTTTATTTTGATATTCATAGAAAATTGTATTTCAATGCATGTTATACATGACTTTACACAGTATAACTGAGAACCGGTTCTAATTCATCGGATATTAATGGAAGCCACGCTGGAATAGTTATTTCTAGCATCGTATTATAAACAGCTTTCCGCGGAGATGCAACGTACAATTATAAGATTAAAACCAGTTTTTTTAGTTCTGAGGTGCCGATTAGGCTCCGGCTAAAAAACTGGTTTTAATCTTATGATTGTATATTTTTATTTTCGTAGAAAGCTGGATAAAATACGATGCTAGACATAGTTTTTTCGTATGGATGAGAACCGGTTCCTATCCACCGGATTCGAATGAATACGAGAAAACGTATTCTGATTTATTCTTCCTATTTCCATTGAATAAAAAGTTGATCGGCCGTAAGATTTTTTTACATGTCCATTCTTATTGACATCTATGCAAGGGCGTGTTTAGAATTTATTTGGAGTTATGCGCGAAGTGCATGGAAATTTTAGAAATTTTTTATTGTTTAATGGTACTAAAATAAACTATTGTCCATATAAAAGTAAAAAAAAGTCTTGGGCAAGTTAAGTTTAAATGCAATAAAAAGTTTTTTTTTATAAGTTAAGCAAGGATTTTTTTTCATACAGAATCATAAAATTCAATATTTTTCAATGTATAAATCACGAGACATTTATTTAGAAACTTTTTTGCCGACCATCCTGCAATTGCGTACACGTACACACACACACTCACATACACGTACATAAAATATTCTGATTTCACCATTAAAAATGCCATATGCATAACTTGGTATAAAAACTCCACTGATAGATAGACAGACAGACAGATATACACATGTAAAAAAACACACTGATAGATAGACAGACACATGTATAAAGCAAACACACACGCATATTCAATATCTAAGTTGTGAATACAGGAAGTATGATTACATATATAATATACTAGGCCTTATTGTATGATATTTATTAAAAGTTTTATGTAGGCTTGGTATAAGGGGAACCAAGATTCTAGTGCAGGTAAGATTTTTACAAGTTGAAAAAAGAGATCTGAACGTAAATCTATGGATGTTAGAATTGTCTAAATGATTTAAATCTCATATGAGAATTCCTGTAATAAAAAGGAGTAATTTGTAGTGAAGCAACTCACTCACTCATTAGTCATTAACAAAGTTCATACTATGTCTATTTCAAACATGTTTTTTTTGTATGACAACAAATGTAAAATGATGAAATTATACGGAAGGCGATTCATACAACAATTAGGCAAAATATTTTAGGCGTAGCATCTCTTTAATTCTTTTGTACGTACGAATATCCATGTTCAAGCATTCATTATTAAGAAATTGTACAACAGAGTAACGTTCAAGTTACACTATATGTTGTTTGTTCTTTTAATAAGCTTCGTCTTTATGTATGTCATCATTATTGTTTTTTAAAGGAAAAAGGTTAAAAAACTACTTTAAAGGTACCTAGATAAATAGCCTTGTCAATGATTTTTTAACATATTGCTTTGTTTGACTCACATACGAATGTTTTAAAACGCTTCTTTTTTAATTTACTAATTAAATTACACATTGAAATATTTAATAATGAGTTTTAAATATATGATTTAATTTAAATTAAAACTGGACTTCCATCTTTATTTTATAGCTTTATTTTATTTTGATTCATGAATCTTAAAGTGAATAAGAGATGATTTTTTAAATTGTTATTATTATTGTTAAATTAAATTGTATTAACTCTTAATCTTTCCCTCTTCTTATTATATTAAAATTTTCTTGAATTAGCAATAATACCAATAAGTAATGAAATCTGAGAATAATATAGATATAATTATTTGCTGAAAGCAATGACATTCCTAAATTTGCATCCCTGTAGGTTTATCGTGCTCCTATTTGCTGATTAATCATCCCTAAATGCGTGAATGGGCTATCAATCCAAATTTGCCCAGAAATTATTATGCCAATCAACCATCAGAAAGTTCATACATAAAAACTAATTAATAAATTTAGCTAATCAACATTTTGCTTCCCGCTTCTCAGCTAATCAAAATGAAATTTTATATTCAAGAACGAATTAACATTTTTATTGTAAACTAGCGGCTACGCCCCTTGAACCTCTAGGGGCACATAAAGTGGGAGGGGAAAGAGTCGACCTCCCCCCATTTTCAATTTAAGTTATAAAGAAGAAAATAAAATACAAATATAGGGGGGGGGTCATCTTTTATTGTGAGGGTGAAGATAATCTCCCGAAAAAAGTTAAAAGACTTTCCTGGACCAATAAGAAGCTCCATTGTACAGGAGAACCCTGTCAGTTCAGCAGTTGGCGAGATCCTTCGCTGCAGACAAAATAAGCTTACTACTTTATGCATATGATGAAAATTAAAAAATGATTAACATGTCTCAATAATAATTATCTTTAACTCGTGGGACGAAATATAGTTTTTCTTTTGATAAGAGATCTCTTCTTTACCTCAACGTGAATGTCTAATAGTATTTTCCGCTATTTCAAAAAAAAATGTTTTTGGTATTTAGAATAAACATATTTCAATATTAAATTTTAATTTATAGTTTAGTTCTAAATTAAATATTTAAAATTTCTCTTAAGGATATTTTAAGGATTTCATTTTAAGTTTGACAACTATAAGTTATGTAGGAAAATAATAAAAATCATATTTAAAATTGAGTTTTTAAACCGAAGCTTATTATAAGTTGAGAGTTTTTAAATCCTTTTTTGGACAAAAAATCAAATTGTATTTTATAATCTGATCAAAATGAAGCTTTTAAAGAAAATTCTATGGTCTAGACGTTTCAGAGAACTTAAGTGGCTTGCAAAAACTTCACTAATCAGTTGAAAATTGAACAACCTTAAATATTCCACCATTATGTAAATAATCCTTGGAACTTAAATACAGCACGTGTGATATAAATGAATGATTAGTCCAACATCCAGATAATAGAGTTACACCAGTATAGAGTGAGATAGAGATTCATGATTATCACATAGATAATAGAGATACACTAGAAGAGTGAGTTATAGATATAGGATTAGTCTAACATCTAGATAATAGAGATACACTAGAATAGAGTGAATTATAGATATATGATTATTATATCATCTAGATAATAGAGATACACTTGAATAAAGTGAGTTATAGATATATGATTAGTATAGATGAACTGAATTTAGTTTCCGAAAGTGTGCGTAGCTTCCGCGTCCTATCTCAATAGTTGCTACTAGCTAAAAAAGCTTCAAACTTCAAAAAAAATCAAAATTTGAAAAATTAAAATTTTTAAATGTATAATGTATAAATCGTTTATACATTAAATCGCTTTTCCATTTGACCGGAGTCGCTGAAAATAGGGTCTGCAATAATTGGGTTATCTGCTGTACACTTTAGGAAACTAGGGCTCGAATAGGAAATCCATTTTCAGCTGATCGCAATGACATATCTAAATAAACATATATCATGACTACAAATCAGTGACGTAGATAATTAAACTGAAAAAAAATAGAATAATGGGTGTAACTGGACAAAGTGTCTCAAAAATTAGCCATGTGACGTCATAAAATGAGGGAGATGAGAGGAGAAGTTGGAAAAAAAACCCTGAAAAAGAGATGCATAATCTGATGAGGGAGTAAGGTTTAATAATGATGTTTTCTTATTCGTTGACTTAATGAACTTGGATTTTGATTGGTTGGTTCATTAAGTTAAGCGTCAAACTTTTCAACCACTAATTTCAATATACAGAAGGGGTAATTTAGTATTTTATTATTAAGGATATACATCAATTTTTTGGCCATTGTCTTATCCCTTTAGACGTCTTCCCACCGTAAAAATTCGATACAATTGCAATAGTTTATATCGACTTTATTATCTAATAAATAAATGTGACTGTGACTAAAATAATCGACATAACGCCATTCTAATGCCAATATAAATAATTAATTGAAACTACACCATTTTTAAAACAGGTTATAGATGACAAAGCCCAATCTGCACCACTTTGGTAACAGTTTTGATTTCTAGGACGTCATAAAAATGAGGGAGATGAGACTTGACAGGAGAAGTGGGAAAGAAAACCCCTAAAAAAGAGATTGAGAATCCCTCATTTTTATAACGTCACATTAATCAAAAGTGGTGCAGATTGGGCTTCGTCTTATAGATAAATTTAACACCTACGTTTTGTTACCGTACTTAAATAAAAAAATGTCCCCATCCTTGACAAATCTACTTGACATACTTGCTGTCTTAATTTTGATAAATCAAGGTCCGTACAGAAATTCTGCGGGTTAAATTCCAACCTCTTTTTACTAGTCTGTGCTTTCATAGAAGGGCTCGGCAGTCGCCACAAGATATCTATTAGGGGCTAATTCATTGCTAAAATAATTACTTTAATGAACGGATTTTAAATAAGTATTAAAATTCCGCCCATTTCATAAATAGTTTAAACTTCTACTGGGCCCTGTTCAAATCTAAAATGTATTTTATCCTTTATACTTGAGTAGTTGAAGGTACATTTGAAGAAAATAAGATATTTGTGTCTGATCCTATATGGCTCACCTAAGGACGCCCAACCTTCCCCTAGATTTTCCTGGACTCTTTTTTTACAGTAAAGCTTTTTCTTAGTTTAGGGAGGGTACCTACGCCTAAAAATTATATTCTCGCTGTAAAAAATTCTTTTCTCACTTTTTTATTTTTTTTATTTCTAGCCGTTGGTTATTGCTAAAGTAATAGAAAGAGTGTGAAGAAAAATTGAAGTTTTATTGCAGTTAAAAGACTTTTAATGTTTTCATTAGCATATAAACTTGCTGGGTTTCTTTGAACATTTTTATTTTATAATCTTTAATACCTTGCATCAATAGAGGGCATCGATTTATGAAAATTCAATAGTAGAGTATACAATTGTTTATTGTTGTGTTTATGTCTGTACTGTCTAATTAGATCTCGTAAACGACTGGACTTAATAAATGTAGTATTGGTCCTGGGTATTTTGAACCCCTCTTCCCAAGATTTACCCCCACCAAAAGTTTATTTAATTCTTTTCTTTAAAAGATAAATAAGTATAGTTTTGGAATCTTATAACCCATTGTTTGTGCGAAGTCCCTAGATTTACATATAAAGCTACTGATACAAGAAAATAACTATTGAGTAAAGCTTCTCTTTAATTTATTAGTAGACGGATCTGTATTAAAAGATGGAACGAAAGACAAGAAAATAGTCTAAAAACAAATCCAAGTCTCGATTGCATCTAATTTCATAAGTGTGCGTTCAATCATTTGAGTAGATCCCTACTTATTTAATTTTCTCACAAAAACAAATATATTATATGGATCTTAAAATATATTACCCTCGTCCCTAAAGTTTTGAAAACACGTTCTCTCATTCGAGGGACTCTGAGGACTTTTACTTAATTTAGAACGGATCGTTAAAACTTTAAAACTAACAATATAATCTACAAAAGAGTTCATAATTGTGAGTTTACATCATCTTATCATCCATTATCTTATCCCTTGAGATCCCTGAAAGATAATCTTGTGCTGTGATAACATTTTGCGGATTTGGCCATTTGCAAAAAGTGATAGCACATCCATTTGCACATATTTCTTATTGCTAAACATGTAATATAATGTATTTTTATTATCTTTTTATTGCATCTTCAAAATAATTTGATATGTAAAGTGCATTTTCCACGTTAAGCTTTTGTGCTGTTATTAGATAATGTTTGGAAAAAAATAAAGTCAACAACGTTTATTTTTTTCTGGGCTGGGAGTAAAATTTAGCACGAAGTGTGCCGAAAAATATCCCAGGATCAAAATTTTAAAAGGGGAAAGGGTAACATCAAACCCTTAACGTCTTTAATATAATAAAAAAATAGCATTAAGTATTATACAGTATTCTTTTTTATTATTTCCTAAGCAGTTTCATAGTAATGTATGTTTTAAATAATCATAATCCACTATGTAGTAGTGGGCAATAATATTTCATTGACGTGACTAACGATCACACACAATGATATGATTATAAGGTATCTGCACTGTTGCCTTGTATAACCATGGATATATTTTTGTATTGAATGACGAACGCTAAACAATTACACTATCTATTGAAACCTATTTGTCCGAAAAATAAGCATAGACGTCCAAGGGTGCGGGTAATATGGTGTCCCCCCCCCAAAAAAAAAAAAAAATTTATAACCCACTCAAACATTTGAAAAAACTTGGACGTCCCTGAAAATAGGTTTAAATTGTAAAGGAAAAAATATTTACAAAGTCAACAAAAGTAGAAGAAGTGCCAAATTATATTTTCTTACAGGAAGATATTAAATAAAAATTGCATATTTGATGAAAAAAATCATGGGGTCATTTTTAGAATCATGAAAATGAAAAAGTGGTAAAATATTTGAACTTTATTCAAATACTTCCTGAGACGTTATCATTCCAATAAAATCATGAGGTGCGCATTCACTTCCGCAGATTAGCATATTATAACAATGGATTTAGAATATACGTGGATATTATGACAGTGGAAATATTGTCGTGAATTTAGGTTGCTATTTCCACTGTCATTTATTGGTCAGTTCGTTTATCTAGTAGAAGGGGAGGGGATGGGATAAAGGGAGGGTAAGCTCGCTATTTTAGCCCGTTACAGGTTTCACTTTATTAGAAAACATCAAAATCTGGCAAAAGTTATATTAAATCCATTATCATTATAATGTTTTTTCTTCATAATCAATGATAGACACAATAGCATATGATTAAAGAGGTTATTCAATGATGAAAATAAAGTGAAAGAGGCAGTATGTGTTATTATAAAAATATGCAGTTCTGATATTTTTATATTGAGATACACGTACGGAAGTCTATGCACACCAAATCAAGTTTGTTTCGGGCGCACAGTTGAACTTTTTTTTGTATGGTTTGGCCAATTGAAAATCAAAATATCCGTTCTTAGAGACGTGTTTTGTCGACTTTAATAGCTTATATCTGTAATTTATCAGGGTAATTATTATTCTAATAATTAAACTAAGAATCTGTTCTTGCAAAACCCATACCATGTAACTGTAACCCTTAAGAAGCATAACATCTAAAATAGGAAAAAAAATACTAAAAGAAAAACACAACCAATTGTGAGTTAATTATTTTTAAGGCCCAACAAAAATTGCACTGTGCAAGGGTGTCCCCCCCCCTTCCCTCTGTCTTCGTGATCTCTGTGAATTCACGCGCCAGTGGTCTTTACTCTTTGCATAGTAATTGCTATAATCACGGGACTAGGGGCCACCTTTTCTCAAAAATAAAATTCTTGCAATTGTCTGCGCAATTTCCCTTAAAGAATAGCTTAAAACCTGCCTTTGACTATTACCCATTAAAATGATATTATTCTTATATTGATTAAAAAATAGAACATTTATCTTTAAAAATATAAATTTTTGGTCCTCTAATATTTTCAATGTGATCAAATATAATGTGTTTTTTTTAGGTTGAAATAAGATTAATTTGTTAATAATTAATATATCTCTTTGCTGTGTAAATTTGCACTTGTAAACTAAATAAAGTCAGGGCAAAGGGAATAAGACAATGGCCGATAAATTGCTGTACATCCGCTATGATGATAGACAAAATTTCTTCTCAATTTCTTCTCCTGTAGATTACAATTAGTCGTTGAAACTTTTGGTTGCCCAACTTAATATTTTAAAATTTAATAAAAGTTATCAAAGTTGTTAAGCCAACAAATAAGATAACATTATTATAAAACTAATGTAAACTAATGTAATAAACAACCAAATGTCCCCGTCCCTTCCTGGGGAAAAGGAAGAAAAATGATTCTTCAAGCCTATCTTCCAAAGGCAGGCTTCACACATGATAATTGGTGCAAAGATAAATTTATTGCCCATTGTTCTATCCCTGTATCCCATAAACTACATAAAGTTCATATAAAAGATGCTCAGACATTGCCAAAACATTGGGATAAGTAAAAAAAAAAGAAAAAAGTGCAGTTTTTATTATTTACATAGACAAAATTAAGCATAACTTTTAAAGCAACTTTGTTAGAGATTGGGAAAGTGGAGAGATAAAAAAGTGGGATGGGGAGTTGATTATAAGGATAGACAAGAAAAAGAAGGACAGACAGACAGAAACAATCCTTGTTTTTAAAGTTTTTTTAATTTAATTTATAAACTTCTTATCCATTTAATCTCGAAAAAATTACTACACATTGAGAGAGTAAAGGAAGTCAAAAATTGCAATGATCAATCGTAGGACTTAATGTTTTATACTTGTTTTTAAAATAATTTTTAAAACAATATTGTTTTTTTTTCATGTTAGTGTAGAATGCTATGATATAATTGTTAGCAACAAAGAAAATTCATAAATAAATTAGCTTTTTAGTTCTTCCTTTCTTAATCAATTGTTTTTTTCTAAGGAAGTAAGGGGACAATGGCAGTTATTTTCATCTATTACACCTTAATATAAAGTTAAATAATGAGTAATATTTTATTTTTCTTATCTTGTAAATTAGGTTTTATTGCAGGTCGCACAAAATCTTCAAAACGGCTGTGTTCAATGTTGATCATCCCAATTGGCAACTCGATATGGGGTGAAACATATTTAAGCGAATATAAAACACATTACATACTTATCAGGGATCTGAAGGGATAAGACAATGGACTATAAGTTAATATACATTCTCAATGATGATAAACAAAATTACTACTTGTAATGAAAAAGTTTGGTCACTGCTAGTTTGTAAAATAGTACCCAACGTTTTTAAGCAAACTAATGAGAAAACATGAATGTAAAACTTTGAGTACCATGTTTCAATATCTTTACCCTCCCTGATATGTAACCAGTTAATTTTAAGTGATGTTATTGTGTTATTTGTTATTCGTTGAAATATGTCAGTTAAAAAATAACGTGCTTTCATGCCCAAATAGACGACATAAACCTCTTTAATTATATGTCAACTTAAACCTTCCTGTCCAACAGGGTATACAAAATTATGTATATGTATGTGTAGTCATACCTAATCATATACATAAGTGTAAAGCAAGGGACAGTCTTGACAAACTTATGTAAATGTTATCATAAGGAAATAAGTAAACAAATGTATGTAAATCAATTATAAAATAAATATAATCATAATATTTTTAAATTTACATAATAACAGCAAATACATTTAACTAAACTACATATGTCCTACAATATATAGTAGTAAGATTTTTTTGTCTGAATCTCAAGATTTCGCAAATTGCTGGTCCAAATAGATTGCACTGTTCATGTAAGCTAAATATCTCGTGGTGTTTTTAGGCTATTTACCTGACTTTCCTTGTCACGACTAACTAGTCTCAAAAAATTCAAACTAAAAAGTGTACTTTTAAGGAAGGGTTTGTTTTCAAATGTTATTTTGACCGTATTAAATGTAATGGGTAGTTATTATGTAAGCACAGCAATGCAGGGATCTAAAAGGATAAGACTGTGGCAGTTAAATTGATGTTTATTTATAATGAGGATAAACAAAATTACCCCTTATGTAGATTAAAATTAGTGATTAAAACTTTTGTACACTCATATGTGAACCAACCAATCAAAATTCAATTTAAATCCTCAAGGTTGTTAAGCCAAGGAATAAGAAAATGTTATTGTAAGACTTTAGGACTAGTGAAATACTCAGCCCAATGTCCACTTCCTCCCTCCCTGACAGCAATGTAATCATAACCTGGTATGCCTTAACTTCCGCCAAAAGTTATATAGCAGCAAATTGCAACACATTAGCCAAAAGCCATAATAAGGGTGAGTTTAGTGATTTAATTGAAGTAAGTGTAAAATCATTATGTTGTGATAGAATTTAAAAGTAAAGTTTTATAAAAAAAAAATAGTTGGCCAAAGTGGTGGAGACATTTTTCGTCTGCAAGCAAATTTCTTTCTGCTCTTTGTAACAACTTTTCTGTACTTTTTTCCCGACGTTATTGGCTATCCAAATTGAATTTCGGCCCAGAGTAATATATAGCTCGTGTTCCCTCTATCAACAGATAGTGTTCACAAAACCAAAGATTTTGACAATATGTAGGAAAATATTTACGCGGATTTCCAGCACTTGTTGTCATTTTTAGGAATGCTTGCAATAGTAGGTTTATGAAACTATAAGAAAACGTTGAATTTGGTTACAATGTTGACGTAAATGTATGTCTACTTGCCACTTGAATCGATTTGTATTGTTATGTTTTTTTTTCTCTCATAAAAACAGCCATACCAAAAAATGCCCAATGAAAAGCACAATAAATGTCTAAAAGGACATTTTTGTATGTTTTTAATGACTTTAATTTTACAACTTTATGTATTTTTTTCACAAATTTAATTAACGGACCAAAAGATTTATCACCCAAAGCCCATTTTTCTTTGTTTGATTTTGTGCAGTTTTTAGC
>LS057342.1:0-11044 GCA_900241095.1 Acartia tonsa
AAAAATAATCCCGTTATTTTTGTTTTTTCTATATGGCCCTTTTTTAATGTTTAACTCTAAGCAGATTTAATAATTAAGCTAATGTGATCTAACACCATTTATATTTATTTTTTAGTAGCAGACGAAATCATTATTTTTTCTAGAATTGTCTGCTTCTAAAATTTTTGCCAATTGGTGATTGGTTGTTAAAAACAGGCCGATTCTTATTGGTTTAGAGCTATAGCTACTTGGGAGCGTCCGCCAGTTTGATAGTAATTTGTAATAGTTGCAATATCCCTTTAGAATCTAGGCCGGGACCTAATTAATGGCCAGGTTTCCTATCCCTTATCCCTGGGAAAAACGAACTGTAACAAATAAAGCGTTCTTATTACAAGACCAATGTGAAGCTTTCCCTAAATTAAAAATCAAATCGGTTTAGAAGTTATTGAGATCTTAAGCTTCAAACAAAAACTCTTACTACTTTCTATTATAGGATAGAAAAGAAAATCTGGAAAAAAATCTGAAAAAAATCTAATTGAATTTTATAAAAACTAAACAAGACTTGATTACAATAATGATTCACTTATAGCATTATGCCTAATTCTTATAGGTATCGCCAATCCAATATTCCCAAAAATTAATAGTTTTTTTGCTTGCTCTGGTTTTGGGCCATTTGTCTCACCGCGGATAACTGTCTGAAATACCATGGGTTCTATTTAATTTTCGATGACTATACTGCTTCAATTTCTGTGAATATGATAGCATATGATTTTATGGATATAGCCAGGAATATAAATGTTAAAAATTGGCTTCTTTTCAAATTGACGTTCGGTTGGACGTTGTAATAATGATATTTAAACGTATCTAGCTGTTACAGGAATCATAATGCAGTTCAAGTTGTAATTTATCCTAACATATCTAAATAAGCGTTCAGATCTTATTGTAATAGACGACCTTAGCCTAAATGTATAATAACTTCGCCATTGCTCTATTCCTTAAGTAAAAATAACAGGATCTGTGTGAGTTTGTCTGTCTGTCTGTGCATGTACCAAAGGATCTTGCTAACCGCTGGACAGATATGGTTCTCTTATACAGTGTAGCTTCTCATAGTTCCTGGGAAGGTTAATAACTATTTATTACTAAGAGAAAAATCCCCCCAACAAATACATTTCTAAAAGCGAAGCTTTTCTATAATTAGGGTCGGTCCGTCCGTACGTCCGTCCAAGATAGATAGCTTTTATTCGTTTATTTAAGCATGTTAGGATTGTCCTATCGATTTCAAACTTTACATGGTGATTCCTGTAGTATTTAGGTACGATTTTTAAAATCATTACCAGAATATCCGTACGTCCATTTTAAACATGTTGAATTTTCTACTTTTTTAACAACAAATTTGTATGTGATCTAATCATCCGTTTGATCTGATTTTTTGTATATTGATTCCTGGGACAACAAAGAACAAAATTATAAGCAAAGCAACTCTATAATCAAGTCCTAAAAGTGTAAGTATGTCCATAAACATTATCCTGTATCAAGCAGTTTTTCAACAAATTTACTTACAATTTTGCTTCGACTCTTATACTTTTATATTCAGACAAAACAAATGTTAATGTCCGTTTGTCCTACCGTTTCAGTGCTTCACTTTTATGGATGTTGTCGTCCTTGTTGTAGATTACTTTTTAATTTCGAAACTAAAATTAAAAGTGTAGTGTGAAGACTTTTCCCACCTCCCTTCAAGTGCCACTAGAGGTCTCTAGGGGCATAGATGCTAGTTATGCTTTATCCCTGACATAGTATTATGCATATCAGGGATCTAAAGGGATAAGACAAAGGCCGAGAGACAGTCCCAATGATGTTACACAAAATTACCCCTTCCTTAGATTTAGATTAATGGTTGAAACGTTTCAACACTCAACTTAATAAACCAATCAATCAGGATTCACTAAAATCCCCAAAATTGTTATGTCGCTAATAAGAAAATGTTATTGCAAAACTTTGGGGTCTAGTGTCACTTACAGCCCATTGTCCCCTCTCTCTCATTCTCCGTATGCATATAGTGTTGAATTATAAATCAAAGTAAGGTATACACGTGAGGACAATTACAATACACAAATGTCATATTAATGCTAATTTTTACCAACCAGTTTGACATAATTTATTGGAATTTTATGTATTTCCATACAGCTGTCTATAAGGGATAAGACAATGGCCGATAAATTGATGCACATCCTCAATGATGATAAACAAAATTAACCCATCTGTAGATTACAATTAGTGGTTGTAACGTTTGGACACTCAACTTTATAAACCCACCTATCAAAATTCAAAAAGTTGTTAAGCCAACGGTTAACAACGTTATTGTAAAACTTTGGGGACTAGTGTAATACACAGGTCAAGTTCCCTCAATTCCTGATTTATATGCCGCATCTGACTTTTGTAATAGATATATCAGTTGTTTTAGATATAAATTCTTTTTAATTGTTGATACTTTTTGCTTAATTTTTTTTAAATACTAGCTAAATGTTGTATTTTCAAAACGATCGATGGATTTTAAAAGCGAAGCTTTTCTATAATTAGGGTCGGTACGTCCGTCCGTCCGTAACTATTAGTTCTTTTCAAAAAATCAAATCCTAAAAATGAAATTATATCCTTTTATGTAAACTATATTTACGCAATTTTGCAAGAAGTTAGTGTACAATTCATTTAGATCTATTGCTAAGCAGTCCTTACAGATTTAGATAATTTAGGGCCATTTTAAATAGTATCATGCGTAATTAGTTTATAAAATGTTACCCCATTGATCCTGATTAGGTTGTACAAAGTATCAGTTTTAATCAATAATATTGATCTATATACGGGGGGTAATTTTGTTTGTAATTAATTATCCTTCATTGTCCAATCCTCTAAGATCCCTGAATATTTCCCTTTCATTTAATACGAAAAACTGTCCTTCGTTCTTATATGCATTATACAGATGGGCAGATAGAAATACTGCAAAACTCCAAACTTCTAACCGACAAATATTTTGTACAATTTTAAACATCAGAAGCTGATTGAGAGGGAGACTGCTGTTTGGCAAAGACGCTATGAATTACACTAGTCCCCAAATTTTAACATTTTCTTATTTGCTGGCTTAAAACCTTTGGGGACTTGGGAGCTGATCAGGGAGGGAGGGGACATTGGGCTGTTTATTACACTAGTCAAAAAGTTTTATAATAACATTTTCTTATTTGTTGGCTTAAAAACTTTGGGGACTTTAGGGAATTTTGATTGGTTGGTTAATTCAGTTGAGTTTTAAAACGTTTCAACCACAAATTTTAACTTACAGGAGGGGTAATTTTGTGGATTATCATTGGGTATACATCAATTTATTGGTTATTGTCTTATCCCTTTAGATCCCTGATAAAAAGCTTTAAAGGAAATTTTCATCTGCCTATCTGTAATATTAAGAAGAAAAGCATGACATTTGCATATAACATTGCTTTCATTAATAAGAATATACCCAGAGAGATAGGGGGACAATAGGCTGTTTACTACACTTGTCCCCAAAGTTTTATAAGAACATTTTCTTATTAGTTGGCTGAACAACTTTGGGGACTTTATTAAATTTTGATTGGTTGATTAATTAAGTTGAGTGTTGTAAAGTTTCAACCACTAATTTTAATCTACAGAAGAGGTAATTTTGAATATCATCATTTGGGATCTGCATAAATTTATCGGCCATTGTCCTATCCCTTTAGATTTCTGGAATATACGCCAACAATATCCATTATTATGTCAGTAGACCAACTATCCCCTTTGGGGCTTTTTTAAAAACAATTAAGAAATATGAGTAGGCGAGCATTTTAACCTAACCTAATCTAAAAAAATATGAGAACCATTAATTTAATATAATTTAAAAAGGGGATTATTAATCATAAAAGACCTTCATAGATAAGCATTTTAAAAAGGATCCCCCCCTCCCCCGAAAACATTATGGAAGGATAAGTACCCAAAACTTAAATTATCCACCTTTATAGATTATTAACCCCCCTCCCCTAAGCTAAAAAAATGCTTGGACGTCCTTACGTCCTTGCAAAGAAGGTTTAGGTAGAATAGTGGTCCATTACTTGCTTATTCTGCTGGGTATACTAACTAGGATTATTATGCCAGATTCACTTACACTATAATGGATGTACAATATACGTGGATATTATGACAAGGAAAATAATATCGTACTTTAGGTTGCTATTTATCTTTGTCATTTATTGGTTAGTTCATTCATCCAGGAGGAGAGGAGGGGTTAAGGGGGATTTGGGGGTATCGTTATGTTAGCCAGCTACAAGTTTCGTTTTATTAGAGTACACGATAATCTGGTGTAAAATCCAAGTAATAATAAATCCATTTGCACAAAACGTACACAACTACTTTTATTTTGAACACAGTAAAAGTGTCTGACTATGACGTCAGAAAAAATTAACAATTAACCAATAGGAAGCCAGTATTCACAATGGTAAAATATATAGCGGCCTCTCATTGGTTAATTGTTATTTTTTTTCTGATGTCATAGTCAGACACTTTTACTGTTTTCTGCATATAAAAGGTAACACCCAAATTTGCTGTTTTTTAGTATTTTCATAAATTTTTCTTGAAATATAAAGATATCTTAAAACTGATTGATTGGGCTTGTAAAGGAACCATTTGAGTATCTTTAGTCGAAAAAAATCTGATTTGCGAGCATTTTTTACCAAGTTGTGACCAAATAATAATAAAACATAAAAAAAAGGTAACACACTTTAGGGCATCAGTCAAAGAAAAGGGTTACAGCACTAGAAAATTTAATTTACAGTTGTTCTATATATGTAGATTTGTAATGTGGAATGGTCATTTTGAAAAAAAATGCCATCTCCTGCAATATTTTCGTGTTTTTTAATCACTTATTGGTAGAGGATCATTGATCAGTGGGACATTCTTATTTTAAATTCAACTTTATCTTTTAATTCGTTAGATCGGCATTTTCACGTGCAGACAGACGGACAGACATGGAGTTAATGGCTAGTGTAGTAGTTTTTTTTTCTAACAAGAGAATGGTAGTATATGTATCTTTATATGAAAGTCAAAATAATTATTTGTTTAATTATTAGGTATGTAATAATACAAAAAATCAAGGTGAAAAGTGATAAGACAATGGAAAATGAATCAATATACATCTCTAACGTTGATAAATAAAATTACCCAATATGAAGAGTAAAATTATTGGTTGAAAATCTTGAACGCTACAAGTTTAGAAATAACCAATCAAAATCAATGAAAGTTTTAGAATAACTTTTTGGTAAATTGGCTACTGAACATTAACTGTATAATTCACTTTTTTCCGTTTATGTGTACATCGCTTTTTTTACTACTTATGGATGTTGTCATCTTTGTTGTCAACTTAAGTATGTAGATTTTTTAATACTATCAGAAAATCGTTTTGTCTATAACATATCATCAGTCACCACTTTTAACCTTCATTAAATTGTAACTTTGTTTTCTAATGCATAATATTTTTTACAAACATATTTCCCCGATTTTAATCTAATTTTGATTTAGATTAGTTTTCACCATAGTGTCAGAATTGTAACCAAATATAATTAAGATTTCTCTGTTAAACCTTGAAGTTACTTGTTTACATACAATTTCAATTGTGTATGTGTAAGTCGGTACTGTACAAGGATTTAAACGGAAAGAACAATTGCCATTAAAATAATATACATCCTTATTGGTGATACACAGTTTAAAATTAGTGGCTGAAACGTTTGAATGCTCAACTTACTGAATCCAACAATCAAAATTAATTTAAAGTCAACAAAGTTGTTAAGCCAACGAATATTATAAAACTTTGAGGACTAGCGTAATAAACACACCATAGTTCACTCTCTCTCTTGTTAATGTATGTAGCATAATAAAAGTAGTTAGATCTGAAATATTACCAACACAGTGTTGTTTTTATTACAATAATATGTCAGCGACAAACTTTTTTGTATAAAAGCCATTTAGTCGACAAAAAAATAAGAATCAATGAAGAAAATGAAATAGCGACAAACTTTTTTTTGTAAAAGCCATTTAGTCGACAAAAAAAATAAGAATCAATGAAGAAGATGAATTAGAATATTACTTATATCAGTTATGAATTTTTTTATGAACTTTTAAAATTTTACACCGAAGAAATGTGGTAGTCTTAACAGGGTGCTGACTGCTGATATTATGATCTTGAATTAAAGCAGCCTTGACCAATATAAATAATTGTGTGTGAGAAATCACTTCCGCATGTAAATATACATCGCTTCAGTTGCTTTCCCCCCTCAAAGTAAGTAGTAAGATCGAAATGAAATATCGTATAGTGTCCAATAAAAATGACGTCATACAATACAAATGACAAATTATAATTTATCATTGGTCAATAATTGGTCCCGCCCCCCCTTTTAAAAACTAATTTAGAATAAGGGCGAGGGGAGAGCTGTGGTAATTTCTTCTTTAACCCTAGAATCCATGGGGGTGGAGGGAAGTGAACCACTTTCCCCCATTTTTTTAAATAAAAAAAATTTGTTGGGCGGTTTTTTCGGTTGGGTAGTGGTACTTTACCCCCTCCCCCCCTTAAAAAAAATAATATAAGCTACAATGCAAAGGAGAACCATATTGGTTTAGCGGTTAGCAAGATCCTTTGGTACAAACAGACAAACTCACAAATATCCTGTTACGTTTAAATAAGGAATGTACCCTTTTTCGCGAATATGAACATTGTGCAAAAGTGAATGTTCACTAATATAGTTCTTGTAAAATTAAGGCAAATAAATAGATTTGGTTAGTAATGACAATAACATAATATATTTTATGCCAAATTTTGTCATTTAAGAAGCACAGTTGTTACCATTATTAGAATTGGTTACAGAATAGTTTTTTTACAACTATACTAGCGTCTACGACCCTAGTCTCTTAGGCTAGAAAAAACATAATATATTTTATGCCAAATTTTGTCATTTAAGAAGCACAGTTGTTACCATTATTAGAATTGGTTAGAGAAAAGTTTCTTTACAACTATACTAGCGTCTACGACCCTAGTCTCTTAGGCTAGAAAAAATCGCTTGAAAAAAAGCAAAACTTTCTATCTGAAACTATAATTGCCTAAAACCATTAAAGGAGCTATATGAAGCTTACCTATAAAAGAATCAGTAGAATGCAGTATTTATGGAAATCTAAAGCTTCAGACAAGAAACACTTACTACTTTTTATAAAAGGGTAGTATGTTAGTACGTCCGTTGATAGGCAAATGTGTAAAAGAAGGTGTGTAAATTGAGTGACAAGAAACTATTCCATATCCTTGGGAGGTGGTGAAATCTAATTTTGGCTCTATTTTTTTTTAAATATGATGTTTTTTATAATATATAATATTTTAGAGATGCTATGCCGCTAGAAATTAAAACACAATTTATAATCTCTTAGGAATTTTATCCCTAACCTTGGGAAAGTTTCTTGACATTTTCAAATACAACATTATTTTCTTTATGTGTTTTATTAAAACCGAAGATACTCTATTGTTTGTGTCTGTTTGTTCATCAGAAAAATTTAGGGGGTGAATTTCTATTTAAGATAGACGGTTTTTGTAAAGATTTCTAATAATAATATGCTGCTATTATAATTTTTGTAAATTTTTTGTTAATTTTTTTGTGTTTTGCTACTTAACATGTTTTCATCCTTGTTATATTACAAATTTACTTTCAACATTAGTGATATCTAATTATTAAAATTTAACATGTTTAAATATACAGTCTTTCTGGTAAAAGTTTCAGAGTTGCTAGGCTTTTGATTTTATTCTAATGCAAAGTTATAGGAAGATTATTAAATTCCTTAATCAACAATTAGACGAAGCCTAATCTGTACCACTTTTGCATCACTTTTGATTCCTGTGACGTAATAAAAATGAGGGATTCTCCATCTCTTTTTTAGGGATTTTATTTTTATTTCTCACTTCTCCTCTCATCTCCCTCAATTATATGACGTCACAGGAATCAAAAGTGGTGCAAATGTGGTACAGATTGGTTTTCGTCCAACAATTAGAGCTATCTTTTACAGGTGGACGCAAAAACGACCCGGATTATAGAATAATATTTTAATTTTGTAAATTATTAGAATTTAAATGATGTTAAAGTTCAAGGGTTATATTAAGTTTTATATGCCAAATTAATGACTTAAAAGGTTACATAACATTATTATACAAATCAAGGATTTGTATAAGTTTTCTGAAAAACGAGAAAAATCCTATTACAATGTTAATGTCGACTAAATAAAATAGTTGACTGTCGACACTATCCTTTATGTAAAGTAGTAATATTTCTTTTGCTATTTTTAGACTATTTTTATGCCTTCCACCCAACCTCGAATACAGATCCCCTAGATGCTAGAGGCGAATCCAACTGTAGTAAATTCTACTTTGATCCAATACAAATATTTAAACGTTTCTGAGATCTTAATAGTCCAACAAAGTATAAAACATTTAACTGCTCTATTATTTAGAACTCTAACTCCTTGCAGTAATTAAACGCATGAACGATTCTTTGATAATAATAGCCGTCAATTTAGACTTATAATAGGTCAAACTAAGAAGTTGTCATTATAATTGTCGTTATCTCATTTTATCCTTTACATGCACATGTGAGTGGTACATGCCTTTGTGTTTATCCGTTACCTAATATCTCTAAAACGCTGTTCTTATAGAGTTATCATGTTATGTCAAGCTTATCTAAATGGAAAACTCATAAGATTCAGTAGTTATCGAAATCTTAAGCTATAGACAATAAAAAACTTACTTTATATAATACGAAAACTAGACGCTATGCACTTAGAATCTAGTGGGTCATCATATAAAGAAGAAGATAGAAGCATACAAAAAAATAGCCTAAAACCAACTTTAAACCTAAATATAAACTTAAAACAGTCTATAACTATCTCAGAATGTATATGAAGCTTTAATATAATGATTAATTTAATCAGTTCTACGGTTTATGAGATCTGA
Source organism: Acartia tonsa (assembly GCA_900241095.1). NCBI lineage: Eukaryota > Metazoa > Arthropoda > Copepoda > Calanoida > Acartiidae > Acartia > Acartia tonsa. The sequence goes on from LS057342.1 coordinate 9,011, forward strand.
TTATGACCAGCGTGGACATAACTTTTTTCCCCTTATATTTTCCTGTGATAGATTTTCAGTGTTTGGATGAAAAAAGAGCTGTAGATTATTTTTAAAATTATTCTCCTTTCCCTACATGAATTATACATATATGCCTTTAGGCATTGATACTATATACAATTTATGAATTTAGAATGAATCTATTGCAATTTAGGAGAGTATCCCTGACCGTTAAGGGATAAAGATCTTTTGTCACAAACAGGCTTTAAATTAATAATATTTTTTTCTTATTTCTTACCATTTTTTTATTTAGATCAATTAGTTGGATAAAATTTAACTTATAATTTTCGAAATTTTAATCTAAATGTTAATTTGTCGATCCATATAGATTATAGATAATAATGTCTTTTATTTTCTATGCCATGTGCAAAGTATGTTATATACGAAATTTGGTGTTTACACAATAAAACAAGGACTATTACCTCTGATAGTAGTGAAGCTGTTTATAATAATATTTGAAATATAAGGCCTACCATTAAAAAAACTAAATATTGAAAAGAAATAAAAAGAAATGAAAAATATGTTTGGCTTGTCATATTCCGATTATCGTTCACAACGGTTTTATTTTGGTTGGAAATAGAGTGATTTTTTGAAGTAGCTTTAAGCGTAGCTGTGCTTTTATCATGGCTTGGCAGCCGTATATCAGCCGCCTTTACGCCTCAAGGAAATCAACCTTTTGCAATGCTAAAATCAACTGGAAGTCTAAACCTGACAAAACAAATCTTAAAGCACTCAAACGGATGACGCGCGACTGTCGAGCCCTGGGTATTATTATGAAAAATACTTCCATTCATAATAATTTTATTTTATGGTTTGTTTTGCAATTTTGTGGGCTAACTTTTATTATCCTAACAAATTATTTGTGACCTTGATATCATTATTATTGGTTATATTCAGGAATATTAAGGAATAAGACAATGTTCAATAAATTGATGTACATCCCAACTGATGACACACAAAATTTTCCCTCCTGTAGATTATTATTAGTGGTTTAAAAGTTTGGACACTCGACCTTTTGAACCAACCAATTAAAATTTAATAAAGTCTCCAAAGTTGTTAAGCTAACAAGTAAGAAAACTTTAAGAAAACTTTGGGAACGGGTGTAATAAATAGCACAATGTCCCCCCCCCCTCCCTGGGTTATACTGCTTCTATAACATATACAATACATTCTTCATTCAAGAACTTAAATGATAATTAAATTGTTCAATAAAAAGTTCAATAAAAGGACGTCTTAGCTTTTAATTTAGGGGGGGGGGGATATTTAACAACTTTAAAGATGGAGATAAAAAGAAAATTAAACTTCTTCCCAGGGAGGCGAGGGACATTGGAATGTAAATTATACTGGTACAAAAATGTTAAAAAATATGTTATCTTATTTTAGTTAACCCATTAGTGCCGAACCGGGCACTAAAACCCGGTTCCGAAAAATGGAAAAAAAACCGGTTTCCGGCTTCATAATTGCATCATTCTCAGAATGAATCCCCCCTCTACTACCCTGACTTTCATTTCCCCCTGGAGCAGGCAGTTTAGCTTACTTCCGTTTGCTGGTATAGCTCAACAAAATTTGAAAATCATGAAAATTCAAAATACCCTTCTAACTTTTTTGTTTTTATAGTAAAGTCGCTGATTTTTTTTGTGAAATCTAATGTTTATTGACAAGTACATCTATTTGTGAATTCGTTTTATTCAAATTATAATTTTTTATATGATTTTTTTATCGTTTTTTTACGCCCTATTATGACCCGGTTCGGCTTGGCCATAAATACCCGAAAATTTTAAAACCCGGCTCGGTTTCGGTTTTTATTACCCGGTTTTAACTTTTCAACCAATAAAATAACAGTTTACGTCATTAGTAAGGGTTTGAGCCACCCTAATAACCCTAGTAATCTCTATAGGTGTCACCCAATAGTTTTATGCTCGTTTTCTGATATGTAACACCCAAATTTTATATGTTCTTTTTTTGTAGTGTGTGTCTTTTAAAACTTCGAGCAAC
>LS057343.1:0-11043 GCA_900241095.1 Acartia tonsa
GCATTTTTTTATAATTCATTGAGAAATAAGGGCTGCAGATGCTTAAAAATACTTTTTTGAGGGTCATGCTGTATATTTTCAAATTACATTCATTTATAAAAATAATGATAACAATAAATAAGAACTTAATTTAATAGTTAACTTTTGCTGTATATCATTTTAATGTGTAATTGTGTTAGTTTTAGCTGTTCTATATCTATAATCCATATGTATATGCAAAAGTTTCTGCAAAAAAGACGCAAAATTGCAATAAAATTGAGATATTCAATTCTGTATATGTATAATTATAAAAATGAAAAAGTATAAACGAAACAATTAAAAAGAACTTTAGTAACACAACTTCTCTATAGGTAGAATATATTAAATGAAAAAAAAAACAGATTTTTTTTATTTCTGATTTTGAAAAATGAAAATATTACTTGCTTGATATTCCTTTTTTAAAATTATATACTATGTTTTTATGATAATACCAAAGTTTACTTTTTTAGTCCTTTTTAAAATTCAACTTTTGTTAAAAACATTTGTGAATTACAAATAACATTGAAAAGTGTTATTAATAAAAATTTTAGGAAGCTTAATTTGAAAAATATTGTTCAAGGATAATTTAAAATTGAATTATATATCTTCACAAAGATAATTTATTTTTCTAGTGCATAATTTTAATTATCCATTCTTTTATTAACGAGAATTTTATAATTTATAATATCATTCTAGAAAACACATTAAGATTTAATTAAAATTGATTTGTGATTCTCAAAATTATTTTAAAATCTATGGTGTAAAAACGCAATAAGTGTACAAATAAGATAAAGAGCAAATTTTAAAAATCTTAATAATTTATCTAAAATTAAAATTTGTTTATGCTTTTTTATGGTTAGGTTAAAGTAAGGGTTAGCAGAAACATATAATTAAAAAAACTTATTTAAAAGTTCAATAGTCCATTCATACGAGAGATTATATTTTTTTAAACCTGTGAAACCTTTAAAATCAAATCAACTTACCTAAAAAAAAGAATAATCATAAGTTTTTTTACAAAAATTATTTTCTAAAACAAAAGATATTTGAGTTTTAAGACATTATTGAGACCAAGTATTACCTTTCCTAAAGGTTAGAAAATAAAAATTCTCGATTTACTTTTCTATTTCATATCTTATTATCAAAGTCCAAACTTCCCCCTTCATTTTTAAACTTTTACCTAATATTTCTGAAACATTAAATAATTGTTATTGGGCAGGTATTAACATATAACCTATTTATTTTACTGCTTTTAAGTAAAAACTGTAGATAAGAGCAATATTTGTGGAATGTTTTCCAATAGTTTAGTACGCATAACTGTCAACCTCAACATATTGGTCCGCTCCACGTACAATACTCATATATTGCGCCCATGAAAAAAAGCATGAAAAAAAGAAAGTCAGCAACATATTGTTTATTCTACCTGTATTAGTTAAACTCAAAAAAGCCATCACAAAAATCGCTTCATGTTAAATACAACATTTGATAAATAAAATTAGGTAAATATCTTGCATAGTTGGCTTCTTCAGTTTCACTCAGAAACTGCATTGTCCTACTACTTTGTCCTAGAAGCTACTTTGTCCGGAAGCTATTTGTCCGGAAGCTACTTTGTCCGGAAGCTACTTTGTCCGAGGCTACCTTGTCCGAAGCTACTTTGTCCGAATCTACTTTGTCCAAGATCCGAAAATAGTGCTTAAAATGAATCCAATCCTATGATTAGGTTATTAAACTACATACAAAATTATATCACCAACAGCAATAAAGGCCTAATAGTTATCTAATGGTTTAATGATTTGATGGAAAAAAAATCCGTCGCAATAAAAAGTAACTGCGTTTTGAGTAGTTTTATATTTGTGTTTTTGTCTAGTCAAGGTAATGGATAATAAGCTGCAGACATATGCCATAAAACTAAAAACAAAATATACACAAATAGAATTGTTTCTGGAGTATATTTACTCCATAAAGTAACAGAAGGTTTTCGGTAAGAGGTTAATATCAATAATATGTGGAATCTTTTAATGAGAAACTTCTGGGGAAAAAAATAATGATGTAATTATTTTTCAGGAAAGTATATAAAATTTTAATGAATCTGAATAATAGTTATTTCTTTCATCGAATTATAAACAGCTTTCCGCGGATATAGAATGTACAATTATAAGAATAAAATCAGTTTTTTTAAACCCGAGGAGCCGAAGGCACTGGCTAAAAAAATGGTTTTAATCTTATGATTGTACATTTTTATATTTGTAGAAAGCTGGACATAATACGATGCTAGACATATTTTTTTCGTATGGATGAGAATCGGTTCCTATGCACCGGATTCGAATGACTACCAGAAAGAAATTTCTTTTTGTTTTAATATTTTAGTTCAAAATAATATAAAAGAAAACAGAAATTATCCATCTAGAATCCGTGTATTTTATGTATATGACAACCAAAAATGTCTCAAATGTACATTTACCTTAATTCATAGATATGTCAAATTTCCTATTCATAATTTCAAATATCAAAATTTGTGTCAATTTGTAGCTTACTTTGTCTACGAGAGTTAGGCTTGATATGATTATAATTAAAACTTCAATGTTTAAAAGTTTACGCATTGAATTGTATTTAGATGCTTTTGTTAGTACATTTTTTTAAATTGTGCTATAAATTGCAAATCTTAAAAGCAAATTTTACGTCTTTAACATTTTTTTGATTATTTTTTTTACAAGACTTAAAACCATTAAAAGTTACTATATCGGTCTGCTATACGCCTCGTGCCTTCAAGGGAAAATAATGTGTGAAGCTCTGAGAAATCGGACACGCTTCCCTGGAAAATGCGTAGCACTCTGAGAAAATGGACACGCTTCTCTGCAGTTTTGGGAACATTTTTACACACTTCGTAAGCACACACACACACACACATACACACTTGTACATTAAAATCACATTATTGGTATAATTATAGAGTCAAATTAAGTTTTAATATAGTTAGACAAATAGACAAATCACGACACTTTAAATTTTGAAACCAACTAAAAAAAGTAGTTATTCAACGATTTTTTTTATTTCCTTCATTTATGAATCTACTTAATCAGATATCTTCATTAAAATTTCATACAGAAAAAGTTTACAACGCCAAAAAAGTTAGCTCCTTAATTTTATATTCACAAAAGCAAGGCAAATATTCATTTAAATAATCTACAATACCTTCATTATTCATAATTGTATAAGAAAAAAGGAAGAATTTCACACATAAAAAATTGGGGGAAGATTAAAATTTCTCTGGTTGCCCTGTCCCTGTTTCTACATGTGTAGTATGCATTAGGAAAATTAAAGAAACTAATTTACTTCATAGTTTCACACACACACACACAAACAAATTTAAATATTATACTTTAAAAAATTCTAAAAAAGTCACAACAATTTTTTCATACCTATTATAATCAGGTAGTTTTGAACATGAAGATAGGTGTTAAGGCTTTTAAGATATGGTCCACAGAAACATAAGTGAAAATACCTTGAAAAGTTGAGGGTTTTCAAGATTGATTTTTAAGAGTGCCACCACCCTTGAACCACAACGGAAGGAATAAAAACAAATATTTCCCATGCAAAATAGCAGAGGGGTGGGGGGAAAGGAGAGTTGGAGTGCAAAAATTAATTTTGCTAAATGAGTTGTTTTGAGGGTCAGGTAGTTTTAACTTATACCTCATTCATCCTAATATAAAGTAGTAAGCTTTTTTGTCTGTAGCGAAATAACTCGCTAACCGATGAACCGATATGGTCCTCATTTACACTGATCTTCCTATAGATCCTGGGAAGTTTTATGACTCTCTTAGGCCTTGAGATGGTTTTTGGCTAATTTATCTATATAAATAAATAAGGTTATGGTTTTAGACTATTTTTCTGCACTTCCAAATCCATCCGAATATAAAGCCCCTAGGTTCTAGAGGCGCGGCCGATTTTATTGTATCTAATATCTATAAATAAATCAAATCATATAATATCAACTTTAATATTACTGTGAATTCATCCCTAAAATGAGGTATCATTAAAAATTAATGGAGGTATGAGAATAAAATATAATAATGTTGAACCAACTTATAATATTTTAAGAAGAAAGAATGAAATGTTTCTACACCAAGCTAAAAATAAGCGTATAAAACCAAATATGAAGCAAATTAATTGGGTGAAAAATAAAACATTTACACGCAGAGAAAATGGCAGTTATAATCCTGCTCTCCATGTTATATATGGAGGGTGAAAAAGCCCCTCCCCTCATCACACCCTGGTATGGGGTGTAGTAATATGGGCAACACCAGTAGTTAGCAAACCATAAAATTGGAGTTTTTTGAAAACGAATAAAAACGCAACTCACAAAGCCACAAATTTTTCAGACTTCTAATAATTTTTAAATAAGAATAATATTGTTTTTCTTAAATGCAATGGATTTAAATAATGTTAAAGCTAGCGATCTACCTTCTATAGGAGATACGGAATGTGTCATGTGTGACGTCATAAGAATACGTCTAAAAAGGAGAAGAGAAGAAGGAAAGGAAAGGAAACCCATAATAAATAGATGGATTTAGACGTATTTTTATGACGTCACACATGACACTTTCCGTATCTCCCCTACTATATCTATTTGGCTAGCCCAATCAAAATAAGCTTATTAAACTTTTAGTTAAAGTATACGGCTACCCATTAAATAGTATGATATCTAGAGTATAACTTTCTTTGTGGATATAATATATATCAAGGCTTATAGTGATAGGTTGTTGAATTAATCTTCTCTAAATAGAAAGCTAAAAATATGTTCTTTTAAAAAATAATGAACCATAAAAACTTACGAAATTTGTCAAAGAATTAAAGATTTAGAGGATTTTTAAAATAAATATTGAGCTATCCAACCCCATCTCATTTACCCATAAAAGGTTTCTACACTCTTGTATTCCAATTACATATACCTCTATTCCTGAAATATGGTATATATGGTGGGCTACAGCTGTGTTAAATACTCATTTCTCTGTGAATTTTGGCTTAATAAAGTACAGATCAACCCACATTAGATCCATGGATAAAAGAGGGTGTACGAGTAGGTTTAAAATTATTTTTTTTTTAAATTTTATGTACTAAATTTTAAATTATTTAATGAAGCTGCATATAGTGTCTAATAAAAATGACGTCATACAATCAAAATGACCAATGATAGGCCACTACACATTTATATTGACTAATGGTAAAATGTATACATGCCTATCATTGGTCATTTGTATAGTGTGAGGCCTTTTTGTATTAAGCACTATAACCTGTTTTTTTGTGATTTGTGATTTAATGCGCTTGTCCTTCCATTCGTTCATCTTGAGAAAGCCAAGCGTATTGGATCAATTGTCTCTAGAGGCTAGTTGCAAAACCGAGGCGGGTAATACATATAGGCCTTAATTTAATTGTTATTCTATGTAATCCGAGTATTTATTAATTTAAAGGTATAATACTATTAATTTCATATATTGATAAGCTAAGTTTGACACCTGCCGTTTAAAAGCAATGTCCACCTGTTTGAAAACAAAATTGATTTATTTTCAAAACATATATTTTTCTCAATCATTAATTTTCAAGATAAAGATAGATGAAATTCAAACAAGGGCCAAGTAACAAAAAAGGACGGTTTCAAAACCATTCAGTTCGGTGGGGGTTACTTGGTAGGGGGCCATGATCTGCCAATGTTTCTTAGGCATGGTGGGTTGGAGGTATAGGGGGGTAGAGTGGGCAGTGGGGGAGATTGTGAATTATCATAAATACCCAGGGTCGTGAACATTTGATAACAATTTAAGTAAAATATTCGCTGTCAGATTGTAAGAAAGATACTGTGGTATATTTTCCAGGGAGTGAGTGGACAATGACGATAAAATTAATCTGCCAAACTTCTGCATCCATAAAAAAAATTGCAATAAAAGTTTTATTCATATGATAGGGGAAGATTAGTTTATTCTCCATTGTTCTATCCCTGTATCCCTGACTATACTTATGGGCGAGGGGATGCTGCCTATAATTTCACTTTGGGTTCTTGGTCATTTTTCTACCAGAGAACTTTTAGGATATCCTAATATATAAAGTAGTGTTTGTTTAAAGCTAAAGATCTCGGAAATTGCTGTCCCAAAATGTTTGTACTTTTATGAGAATCTTTAATGGCTTTAGCTTTTTTCTTACTTCTCCCTTTATCCCCTAGAGGTTACATGCGAAGCAAAAATGTGTTTTATAAAGTCCTTTTTATATTTAATTTAGAAAAAAATAACGTTAGATGTTTTACTATCTTTATGAAGCATATTCATAGATAAAATAATAGAAACCATATAATATACAGTATATTCTTTGAAAAAATGAAAATTATGTTTCGTGGGCGTTTTGATTAATTATTAATTATGTAACATGTTAAGCAATAAATAACAAAGTAGCACTTTTAAATGCATATTAATCTTCGTTACTTAAAAAGTCTCCTTCCAAAAATGTACCTATTCTAAAAAGACATTGCCATAAATTCTAAATTATCAATCTTAAACTAAGATTGCATTTTTTCCTCATAATTCGTGGCCAAAAGCTTTTGCCTTTGTGTTACATACTTTTTAAATAATCTTTTTTTTATATTCAACGAAGCTTAACTTTATATAATTCGTCCAGTATTTAGGTTTGATTATTCAAATGCTGGTAGAATAGCATGCTTTAATCCTATTTTTAAAACTTATTTTCTTTTGTAGCATTAAAACTAAAATTAAATAGCAAAACTGAAGCTGTAAAATGTAGGAAGGAAGAATTGTGTTGTTAAATCCAAACAGAGAATTTGGTGTTTTAATTGAAAGCAATGTTTGTCTTTCATTGAACTTTCAAGATTTTGGGAGGGACTTGGAAGGGTGCTTCAATAAAATAACACAAAGTTAGATTAATGCTTTTCGGATAATAAAAAGTCAAAATTTCCTTTAAAAATCCTGTTTATTTTATCTGTGTTTTTCTCACTATTAAGTTTGATATATATATAATTTAATTTATTAATTTGATGGACCACTATTTGAAGCACAGCATGTTAACAAACAATAGAAAATTCTACAATTCTTGAAAGCTATGACTTCAATATCTGATCTGCTGTGTGTGTGTTTGTATTGATCTGTTGTGTATGTGTTTGTAATGATCTGTGTGTGTGTGTGTGTGTGTGTGCTGTGATTGTGTGTTAATATGAGTTTCTTCACAAGAAAGAAGGAATTAAACAATTTTGGACTTTATTTGTCTGCAAACATTGTTTGTACAATATTTTCTGCATTTTAGCTTGATGCTGCGGTACTTATGCACAAAATCGTCCTTTTTTCAGAAATCAATAGCTACTTAAGAATTATCCCTTTAAGGTGTGGTATGATATAGCTTCTAAATTAGAAGAAAAGAAATGAAGATTATTTATAACTTACCCCTATATCCATGGAGGGTATGGCATGGTACAGCTTCCAAATCAGATGATAGGAAGTTAAGGAATTCTAGAATTCTAGATACTCTGCTCAGCTGACAGTCAAAATATTATAGATTACAACTTACTTTTACTTTACAAATAGTGCATTTAATGGATTTTCAATTTTTGTTAGTAAAAGCATTCACCATATAACAGAAATTGAAATAATAATCTTAAACGAATAGCTCATTTAAATTGGTTCAATATAGTGATAAACTTTTTTACCCTCGAATAAAAAAAACAGAGAGTATCGATTCAAATTAAAATAAAAAGGTTTTACCCCTTAAAATTCAATGTAAATACATATATTTCTTTAATACTTTAAAATCTGAGTTTTATGCAAAACTGAATGGTTAACAGAAGTTTTAAAATCTATTTGATACTTTTCCAATAAATTCTACAACATAAATGTGACAATGCCAGTTGAGTATATGTATATAGAAATTTGTAAATATGAAATTTTAAAGATGATTATGTCCAATAAAATTTAATAAATATTCAATAAACAAACATCCATCTACTCCTTTTTGTTAGTTTGTGCTTAACATTCTTAGTTAGAAACCCTCTTTCATTACTTCTAAGTAGCGGTGCATGTGTGATTATTTTACCAAAATAATGAAACAAGAGCTAAAAAGTCTTTTAGTATAAGAAATAAAGAAAATATATGTATTAGAAGCTTTCATTTAAAAAAATATATATTCTCCCCACCCACCCACAATCAGAGTCCTTATACGCCCTTGTAGTGTAAAGAAAGTAGATATCGATAACAACTTGGACAATATCGGATATTCAAAATATATACTTTTCTTTACTTTTGTCTCCAGTTTACTAATCTTTTTTGTGTTCTCTTACTTTTCAATGATTAACATTTTTTTCTTGGTATTTTTAATTTATTTTTCTTAAAGTCTAATTATCTCATTTTTAAGTTAGCGTCATTTGAAGCAGCTTACAACATAATAAAAAATGACGTCAAACAATACAAATGACCAAAAATAGGCCAGAATACATTTATACTGACTAATGGTAAAATGCATACTGGCCTATCATTGGTCAATTGTATTGTATGACGTCATTTTTTATTAGGCACTATAAGCTGCTTGCGTCATTTAAAAAAATCAACTATAAAGTAAAATTAAATAAGAAATGCTAGAATGTATTTAATAAGCGTAATGTGTGAAAACAAACCTAAAACATTTAGTATAGAGATAAGATGTTGTAAAAACCATCAAGATATTGGAAAAGTGATTTCCATATTTCATAACATTGCATTGGTCTAAAAAGACGTTTTGTAAATAATTCAGCAATTGGAATAAAAGCAATGTTATAATTAGAAAACTAACTAGTCCCCAAAGCTTTTAAAAACGTTTTCTCCTTCGTTGGCTTGACAGTATTGGGGATGTACATTGTACATCAATTTAACGAACATTGTCTTATCCCTTTAGATCAATGATTTTTTTTTCATATAGTCGAGTGGTATTAAATTATTTGTGTGTGGATATTGATATAGGAAACCAATGCTCTGGATTGGAAAAGGCTTTATTTTTTCATCACTATCTTTAACAACATCTTAAACATCATAAAAAAAACATTAACATCAAAGACTAAAATCATAAATCAAGCATGTTTAATTTGCTATTATAAACGTATAAATATTTATTTATCGCATCGTATTATAAACAGATTTCCGTGAATATTAAAATAAAAAATTATCAAACTATAACTAGTTGCTATACTGGAATAATAAAAAAAATTATATTGATTTTATCGCAGCAATAGTAAGATGACATTTGTATTGGAAAAGACTCCTCAAAATATCGACTTAATACAATTACTAAAAATACCAAAAAAAATTTAAAATCTGATTAAATATCATTTAAATATTTAAAATTTGTTGCGCCAAGTAAATAGTTATTACAAAGGTCACAGAACTTTGAACATTAAACAAATTACTGTTATTTATGCCATGAATATACTCTAAAAAATTCTTTTAACATCTAACTAAATTATTTACAATAACTAAGTTCAAATAAATGTAATATCTAATAATATTTTTTTCTTTTGGTTTGATGCAATACAGATCAAAGCTAAATTATTCAATATTACTATATAAAGCAAAAATTTTATATCAAATGAAGGAATAAAAAAACTTACCAAGCATTTTTGACAAATCTGCGTTGTGAAGATCAGGATTCTCATCCGCCATCCGTTTTCTCTCCACCTTAGCCCACACCATGAAGGCGTTCATGGGCCGGCGAATCCGCTCCTCCTTACGCGACCGTTTCTCGCCGCCCAGCACGCCAATCCCGCCGGGACCCACGCCAATACCGCCATAGTCCGCCCAGGCTCCGCCGCGACTAGCCGCAACTCCCCAATATTGTTGGCCTCCGCCATAACCGCCGTACGCGGCAGCAGCCGCTGCAGCCGAAGCGGCAGAAAATTGGCCGCCGCGTCCGCCGTACAGTGCAGCCGCCGATCCTGCGGAGCAATTCAAGTCTGTGATGTAGTCGGAATAATCCGCCAAACGTCCCTCCATGATTTCGTTGTCGGAATTTTCTTTTTTTTTTTGGTTTCTATATTAATTTAATAATTTGAGATCATATCACTATGTAATAATCTGTATAATAATGTATAAAAATGTGTTTTTAATAACACTAATATCAAATATTATGCGCGTGTATCTTCATATCATAATAACACACAAAAATGTTCACGATATAAATTTACATTCACGGCCTTTTAATACCCTTTTATAGTCTCATCAAAATGTTAAAGGGAAAATTTAACTTGGATATTTTAATTTAACTCTACATAAGTATATGTGTGACCTTTAATTATAAGGTTGGCCGTGCAGCAGTTTGTACGTGTGTATATGCAGCTGTCTGTCTGTTGGTAAGAAGAAGACTCAATATGACCTGTACACTGTAAAGATCGCACGATCTGTATGTCTTAATTGAGGTAGGGTTATACTATTAAGCACTTGGGCTCAACATAGTTTCTAACAGGATGGGAGGGATGCCCAATTACTGCATTCCCACAATAATATAATTCACCAGACACTTAACCCCGCCTGGCACGAACTCCTGAGTTATTACAGAGATTCTCTATCTCTCTGTCTCAATGTCTTTATGGTTGGTTAAGTGGGTGGTTAGGAATGGGTATTGCTAATTTCCGGATGAAGTAACAATTTTAATTTTTTTTGGGGTGTTGAACTATTTTAACCTTTTTAAAGCTTAAATAATATTCAGAATATTTCAATGTTAATGTTTAGATATGACACAGTTATTCATAATTGTTATTTTCACCTTATTGTTATAAGAATCACTTTATCGATTGTCTTTTTATAAAAAAAAATAGAAAGATTAACGAAAAGTTATCCAAAATTTTTGCAAAGATATTTGTAAAAAATCTTGGTATGTACCATACGCATGTGGTATATGGTCTTGACACAACTGGAAGCTAAATCTTTAGATCGGGGTGTCCCGGCCCCCCCCGGGGGGGGGGGGGGGGGGGGGGGGGGGGGGGGGGGGGGGGGGGGGGGGGGGGGGGGGGGGGGG
>LS057344.1:0-11043 GCA_900241095.1 Acartia tonsa
TAAGGTAAAGGTTTCGTGATTTTTTTCCAACAAATTTGAGTTTTCCATATTTTTTTAGTGCTAGTACATTATTAGAGAATTTGAATGATTTAAAAATATATAATACTAGCACTGATATTTGAAGATTCTGTATTAAATTATTATCTATTTTGTATATAAACCAAACTGTATTTTTCACATTCCTTTATCGAAGCTTTCCATAGTGCCTATAAAAATGACGTCATAATGGCCTACCATTGGTCAATTAAATGTATGCATACCATTGTATATATTTTAGTCTGTGTATTGGCCTATAATTAGTCATTTGTATTATTTTTCGTCAATCTTTTTATAGGCACTATAAAAAGCTTCTCCTAATTATTTGGGACCAAAACTAAAAAAAACTACTTAAATTTACATATTATGATATAGTGGCATTATAATACTTTAACTAAAGATTTTAAAAGGAATTATATCGTAATTTTATTGTGTCAATGTTGTAAAAATGTGATTTATGTTTTATGTCTATAGATTATGTATGATTGGCAGCTGATCTGAAGGCCCAATTGGTCCAGCGAAAGATCACACAACAAGTTGATGTAAACTAGTAAAATATTATGCACAGGGAAACCAGAACTGTATGAGTACCTTACCTACTATGATTTTTTTTTAATTACTTTTTCATGGCTAATAACTTTTTTCCTATTAGAGGTAATGAAAAAAAAACTTTTTCATGGGGAAAATTTATTCTCGCAGTATGGCCAAAATATATATTTGATGACTGTGGGGTGTAGGGTTCAGTCCCTCTCACCCCCTCTCTAACTTTTTGTGTGATCTTCCGCTGAAACAATTTATCCTTCAGATCAGATGTGGATTAAATTTACTGTAAAAATGTTTAACACTGTTAGGTAAAAGATGGTTAAACTAGGATGACAAAGTCCTTAATTAGCAAAGCGCAGAAATTAAATTTTTAAAATTAATGAAATTTTAACAATTGGACGAACAAAGTTAGTTCTAAAGTAGATAATCATTGGTTTTAATAATCTTTAAAACAATTTTGAAAAGTCAATCACAAATAGCAGCCGAAATAATACATTTTTTTCCAATAAGTTTAAGATTATATTCTAACCACCGGACAAACTGTATCATAGAGTAAATTATCAAATAGTCAGAAGTATCGTCAAAACCAAATTCCAAATAATAATAATTTGGTTTTGATTTCGCAGATTGGGTTACAAGTTGACAGACTGACAAACTCACAGACCATAGGTATGCCATGCACTGAAAGTTCGGTTCTGACTAACATAATTTTAAAAAGTTATTTTTTATAAAGAAGGGTTTGAAGTTGGCAATCACTTGAAAATTAATGTATATTTTTTGTGGAGAGAGAGGGGTGGTATAGAAAATCCCCCAAAGTGTTATTAATTTTGGAGGTTGTGGGCTCATACCTCCCATGAAAAAATCATTTTTGTGTAAGAAATGTCAATATATCACTCGAATTTTTTATATTAGTGCGTGAAGCGCCTAAGAAAATTGTTGTAGGTTTCAGAAGTTTAAAGGCTGCCTATTAAACCTTAAATTTGGTTATAATTTTTTGGGGGAGAGGAATAGAATGTAATATATATTGGAGAATTTTTTTTTTTTTGGGGGGGGGTTTATTACTTTTTTACCCTCCTCTCCCCTACACCACGTCCTAATATTTTAGTTTTTACCCCCCAACCAAACGGGTATTGAGCAAAAAGTAGCTTTATGTAAAAAAAAGACATGGTCAATTATCATTTCTAGCTGTGATCAAAGAATCAAAAAAGACAAATTATAAAAATTTATGTATTATAGTTTAATGTTGTTTTTATAAATTTTCTTAATATGTAAATAATACTAATATTTGTATTTTATGTAATGAATGTAAGTTATTTTTCAAAAATTATTACAGTACTGCATTTTTACTTTTGATTAATGTAAAATTATCAATGTCAAATAAATGTTACACAAAATGGTTAAATCTTAAAATTATCTAAAGGATTTATGTATGTATGTACAGAAAGATCTCGGAAAAGGTTTTCCGATCGCTTCACAATGTTTAGAGAAGTTTAGCAATAGTCCAGGATAGATTTTAGGCTATCTATTATCTAATGAGAGGGTGAAGTACACCCTTCCTCCATTTTTTGATAAATAGACATGGGGAAATTTGTCAATGTTGCTTCAATTGGTTAGTAGGAAGGGAGGGGATGGGGTAAATAGCGCGGGTATTGTTATTTTAGCCAGCTAGAAGTATTACTTTATTATAATACATCTGTTGAAACATTCAACTAATTATATATCGATCTTCAAAATGAAAATGAATTTGGGGTAAAACAACACATCTTTGTGTGAGGTCCTTGGAGACTATTGGCGTAGCCACAGAGTTATTGAAAAGTAACAGACATGTTGCAAAAATACATAGAGATTAATGAATTTTATTAACTACTTCAATATAAAAACTTTGATTGCCCCGCTATGAAATAATGACATTTATGAGAAGAAGAACGATAGGTTACGTCACGAGGAATAGTGATAAGTATTCTAAAAAATAATAAAAAAAATCAAGTAGTCGAATTACTATAGTAAATCTTCTAATAAATAATTTAAATTTAATCTAATTAAACCTTTGCTGATCAAAGAAATCCAAGCATTGGTTGATCAAATAAAAATTAGAGAGAGAGAGAGAGAAAAAAAAAGAATGAAAGGGAAGAGGTTATCATTTCCTTGAATGGTTTATTGTGGTTATGGGTTTGGCACTGCCTGTTTTATCAAAACAACGAATAAAAATTTTCTAAATAGCACCTAGCACTATCAAACATAAATTTTTCTCGGTCATTGTTGAATGCCTAAAACCTTTTTTGTCTTTATCAGATTTTAAAATGAATTTGGTGCTTTCCCTATTGAGCCAGGAACCCCACACGGCACACATAACTTATTATTGAAATAATTTTAAAATGATAGGGTAATTTTTTCCTATAGTAACCCCTGCGAAGCAACCTAACTTTGCGGTGCTATAACCCTGCGGCCTTCCCAGTATCCAATGTAGCTTAGAGATCAAAAAACCAATTTCCATTATATTGAGAGTTTTTAATTATTGGATGAAAGGCATAAACACCTCCCCGTAAACTAAGCCCAGTTTATGTTCAGAGGTCTTTGAAGACATCCAATCTTCAAACAAGTGCTTTGAAGCTTCAGTTAAATAATTTGTTTGTTTGTGCGTTAAGATCTCGCTAACTACTGAAAAGATTACGTTCTTCACCGTGTGGTTTCAAGCTTAATGGAAAACTTAAGATCTTCATTGAGATAGTTTAAGGCTATTTTACTTATCCCTTATTCTTAAGATGCTAGTGTTGCAGGTGCTAGAATGCAAATTAAAAATGGATATATAATTCATGGATATTATGAGAGAATCTCGCATAATTTCATAAAATATTTTTCCCAGCTGGCTAATAAAACGATTTTACAAATATAATTAAGCTAGAACAATATTCCTGTATAGTTTAAGTTTATTATGTGAAAAGGCATATACAATATACATTGGGGATTTATTTAAATTTGATTTCAATTTTCTTATCCCTGGGTATATTGTTCAACATCTTTGCAACTGAAGTACTCGTAACTCGCAGAGATAGAGGGGACAATAGGTACAAACGTTTCAACCGCTAATTTCACTCTACAGAAGAGGTTATTTTGTGAATCATCATTGGAGACGTACATAAATTTGTCGGCCATTGTCTTATCCCTTTATTTCCCTGCGTAACTCTGATCTTATAGAATGAAACTGTTGGAAATACGCTCACTATGCAATTGTAACGTTCAGTTGATTAAATGCGCTCGAAAAGGTCGCACACAGTGCGCGTTGATAATTCGTGCACACACATAGACTTAATTATAGTTATATAGTGATATATGACTTTGTATACACATTATATACAGTTTTGCTTTTAAGTATGTGATAAAAAAAGGATTGCTTCTTATTAGTAACGAGAATGATAACAGCAAAAATAACTGTCTAAACCTAAATTAAAAGAACTTATTGAAATTTTTAAAAAAGCAAAAAATAGCATTAGCAGTAGTAGTAGCAGGCTTTTGGAAAATACCCCACCTAACAGTTAGAATATTTTGCCTTTAGACACCTGGGCAAAGCTAAAAGTTGTAATAAAGAACCTCTATAAAAAAAATTATGATGATCTCAATGAAAAATAGAGGTTTTATCAAAAGTACTAAAAGGTACTACCATATAATTTTGTATTCAAATAAAGTGAAATATTTTTTCACACTTTCAAAAAATTAGAAACATTTTAGCGCAGCGGCTAGTTTGATAATTAGGTTTAAACAGACAGGCACACACATACATCCCATCTTACTGTGGGAAAAGCACATTCTTGAACAAGTTACCTTTCTTAAAGCATTTTTATTATTTAGAATGATTGTTTTAGACAAAATGGCAATGATAATACTTTTAGCTTTGATGATTCTAAGTTACGGACAGGAATCGTGTTTTCACGACTCATTTTAAATTTTTTAAATTAAACATTGTGTAAAATAACCCAATTAGATAATTTTGCAAAAAAATAATGTACAGTAATTTAGTATGATAATACTAAAACAAGGAGATTTTAATTTGATGAAAACAACAAAATCTTCAATTTCCATAAGAAACCCGGCAGATTAGTATTCCTTTACGGTGGTGGCTCAAGTTTTTAAATGTCTATACATTTGGCGACAGCTGCCGAATTTTTGGCATTCAGTCATAAATTTTAACGGCTGTGGTTTAGATTGTCCAAATAGTTCAGCTGCGACTGTAGATTGTAACTACAGCTTTATCTTAAAATGATATATTTTGAGGTCCTGATTTAATATAAAATTTGTATGAAGAAAAAGGTTAAATTATGAGAAGTTTCACTTCATGAAATTGATTTTCATGATAATTTAGAGGTAATTTATTGCAGCAAGGATGTAAATTGCACTCTGATCTCAGATAACTAAAATATGCATTTTTTAATACATGTTTTTACTTCCCAGATTTAAGGGCTTGACAATATAAATTATTGTTCTTAGAAATATTTTTTTTTGTAAAATAATGTAATGGAAAAATTCATGTACAAAAAATGTAGAAACTTTAAAAAATATGATCATTAAATATTATATAAAATCATTAAATAGTTTGTCAAAGCCAGGGATCTAATGACAATGACCGATAAATTAATGTACATCTCCAATAATGATACACAAAATATCCCCTTCTGTGGATTAAAATTCGTGGTTGAAACCTTTGGACACTCATCTAAATGAACCAACCAATCACAATTCAGTAAAAGTCCCCAAGATTGTTAGGCCAATGAATTAGAATAGTATAACGTTAGTATAAAACTTTGGGGCTGGTGTAATAAACAGCCCAATGTCCCCTCCCTCCCTGAGTCTTGCTTGTGTTTTAAATGATTTATTCTTCTTATTAGACAAATCATAAATAAATTAAACATGATAATATTACATACTATAATGTGTTAACAAATTATGTTGTAAAATCTAAAAATGCTGTTGCATAACAATCTAAGTCACCGGAACATTTTTGTCATCTAATTGTCATTAATTAAAGGAAACCTTTAAACAGTTTAGTGTAGATAGATAATGTTTTGTCCCTCAGCTTATACCAACAATAAAATTAATTTGGAACAAAATAACGAAATCTATACGTATTTTCAGCTGTCGTTGTGGGACAACACATAATAAAATTGACGACTTCTCCATTTGCCCCCCAAATATTATTTGTCTATAGCTAAGCTACTCTAAACTACAACCATATGATATGTCTGTAGCGCTGCATGTAATTCCTAAGATATATCAAGATTCATTTACATTGTCCTTATATGAACATTTTTTCCACCTTAAAAGCGTTTTATCACTAAATTTAATTGACCTTGTTTAAAAAGGAGTAATTTTTTTTACAATCATGAGTTTCTATGTATATGATAAATTAATCTTCCATTTAAAGTGTGAAATTCAATGTTTTAAAAGAGAAGCATTTCTAACCGTAGGGTCGGTCCGTCTGTCCTTAACGTATAGCTCTTATTGTAGATTTTTACGCATTTCCTATAGATTTCAAGGACGACTATATGTAATATGCGAAGCATCTCTACTACCAAGTTAAATATTGGATGCATTGCATTGATTCTTGATTATATTTGGAGAATTAGGGTTAGCAATTAATATAAGTTGTTCCATATCCCCTTTTTCTGTACAAAACTTACAACTATAATGGTCAAAACACGAGATTTCACAGGCAATATTCAAATGTCCCTCGGATGGGCACTTTCCAGATCCGGAGAGTTGTTCTTCATACTTTCACTGTGCCAACAACCATGTAAGTATTTCTTTTCTTTTATAGTGGTTGTTCCTTTTTTTCCTCTACTGATACTGTCCCTAGAATCATTTTATAATAAATAGCAGGATCTGTGTCTGTCTATGTGTGTGTATGTCTGTACTGAAAGATCTCGTTAACCGCTGTACCTATATGGTTTTCCTTTACAGTCTAAATTAGGTCCTGGTAAGGTTTACAGCTATTTTGGGGTGGGTACCAAAATTATTTAGAAAAAAAATCTTTCCTAAAAAGAGAGTCGAGCACTGCAACTCCCTCCTATTTTTGGGATAAATTCAAAATAAGGGGTAGTTACTCTCCTTTGTCTGACTTCTGCGGGCTACTATTACCCAATATAACCTAACTTAATCTGACTTTAAGTAATAAACAAACAAACAAACAAAAAACTATCCCTTCCCCCTTATTAAAGATTTTTTTTCAAAATAAGGAGAAGATATTTTAGGTGATCAACAGAGCACTTTGAGAGAAAACCCCTATATATCTTAACTTTAGCCTAAATTAGAAACGGAAGTAAAATTAATACAAAAAAGGAAACACTATAATTTAGATAATAACTTAATAAAAACGGAACTAAATTTTGAGAAGATCAAGGATGAAAAGAACATAAAAATCGCAGCTCATGAATTTGTAGTGTTAGTGACTGAGCACAAATTTCTTTCCTTTGGAAGGGTTGATCTATACATTAACTATACTTTCATATAAAGTTTGATTTTTGTTAATTTGTCTGTAAAGATCTTGCCAACTACTCAAATTCTACTTTTCTGTAAAGCTTAATAAATGTCCCAAGATAGTGTTAAATGGTCTCTAAAATTCATCTTATGGTGTTGGGCTATTTGTCCGCCCCCTACCTACCCCTACGAATAAAGAGAACTAGAATCTTGGAGTGTAGCTTTAAAATGTAGAAGCAAGAAAATGCAAAGAAATTAATAGAAGAACTAAAATAATCCAATTAGTCACTAGTTGCTATACTCCTCAAGTGATTAATGCAGAGATCTAAAGGGATAAGACATAGGTCGATAAATTGATATACATCCCCAATTATGAAACACAAAATTATCCCTTGTGTAGATTACAATTAATGGCTGAAACGTTTGAACCAATTAAAATTCAATAAAAGTCTCTCAAACTGTTAAGCAAACGAATTTGAAAACGACATTAAAAAACTTTGGGGACTAGTGTAATAATCATCCCCTCCCTCCCTGGATCAATGTTTGAAATCACGTATTTTCTATTATTAGATTTATTGCTAAATAACAAGGTTACAAGGTAGAACCCTTTATTTAGTAAGCTGAGCATTAGTGTAACCATCAAAAAGCTATTTTTACTCAGCTTAAAATGAGCTGGATTTCAGCTGGATACAATTCGGGTTATAATGGGTAAACTGTCTCTAAAACCATGCAATTACAATACATTATTAAACTCTATTGGGGTTACATGTCCCTAATTAAACCGTTCCTAAACTTACTAAGCAATACATACAAATTTATATAAAGGAGGGGAGGTGTGACGTTTATTTCTGTGCAGAAGTATTTTGCAAGTTATATGGTTAATTTTGCTTAGGAAACTATTAAATTTAAATGGCAAATAATTATGCAATACTTTTTACACACATGAATGCGAATATGTGACAGTACAATTTTTAGTAGCGAAGCTACTCTATAATTCACTTTGTCTGTCTGTCCGCATTTGACTTGTGTAATAATCCGCTTCTTTCATTTAAAAAAAAAATTGTTACATTAAAGTTGCATTCCCCCAAACTGGGGCTCATACCTGTGGTATCCTAACCCTGCGGGGCTACCCTGTATCTAATATAACCTAGCCAGAGGTAACAATTCACACCACAAAAAAACTAATGAAACTAATGAGGGGAGTTGTTTGACAAGGCACTTTTAGAGAAACTGCGAATATTCCTTTACAAAATTACATTTTTTCAGCCGTTTCCTGGATCCTGTCCACCCGGTCTCCTCTGGAATGGTTTGAAGGTATGTACAATTCAATTAATATATAAGGTATACTAGTGGCTACGACCCTAGATGCCTTTAGCGGCAAGTAAAATGTTTCTTTTCAAACTATTTTAAAATCAACTGAATACAAAAAAATAATTTTTTTGGGGCCAGATGGTGTTAGTTATGTTTGTTTTTGGTTTTAGCTGTTTAATAAAAATATCTGCTTGGCGGCGTTTCTATATTTTTCAGCCATTTAAAAACTTAAAGAAAATTTTAAATTTATTTTGTTGCTCTTTAGTTGAAATGAAAGAAGATAAAGCAATAAATTACTATAGTTCAAACCCATCTTTATTTGGTGTGCATTTACCTCCGTATTATATCACATTCATATAGTTTTTTTTTTGTAAAATGCATAGAACCAGTTTAGCTTCTCATAGGTCCTGGGACAGTTTATAACTATTTTGGGGGGATGTTACCACCACCTAACTAAGAGAAATTGGCCTTAAAAAAATAACACTCCCAAAAAAAATTCTCCATTTTTTGTGTAGCGGTTCTAATAATTTGATGATATCCAGAAATGAGTGTACACCACTCAGTTCAATTAGAGTCTAAAATTTTGAGCAATCCTTATCTGTTCTGAAATGGTTGTATAGATAATCTAGGGTGTAGCCTCTCTCCACACAACTCTGATTTTGGAATCAATAAATTGCACCCTTTTTAAGCATCAAGGGTATAGTAAAACAAGGATGATAACATCCATAAGTAGCAAAGCACAAAAAAGAAGTATATAAATCAAAAAATTAGAAAAAAAAGAATCGGCTAAAAGCTGCTTGAAAGCTGTCTAACTGTCATGAATGTTATATACTCAAATATGCCGTATACGGATGAAAATGCTGACAAGAAAAAAAAAACAGTTTTAATAGCATCTGAGTAAATCACACACCCCCCCCCCATAATGTTACGGGCGGACAGAAAGAGTGAAATATAGAATAGCTTTGTTACTATTAAAATCCATCAGTAACGCTCTAAATGAAAGCTAACAATATTTTGAGTTATTTTTTTAGATCTGAATAAATAATGATGAAAATATTCATTTATTAAAAACATATTTGGTCTTTGACTCTAGCTTCTTAGAGACCACTCCCTTCCTATTTTCTTAAATTCATAAGATTTTGCCAAGTTGGAGATTAACTAACTAATCCTCCTATGAATGATATTTTAGGACGAGTGTGACTTCCCCGAGAACGTAAACTGTGAAATAAGCCTGGGTGACATTGCACAAATGAAGGTTAGCTTTTTTAAGAGCGAAGCTTTTCTATAATTAGGGTCGGTCCGTCGATCCGTTCGTCTGTAAGTTTGTCCTTAAACAGTATCTTGTATTTGTGCAGTTTTGCAACAAATTTACTTACAATTTTGTTTAGACTTAAATACTTAAATTCTGCTTATTCAGTTTTAAAAAAAGTGTTAATGTTCGTTCCGACCATTTTAAAGCCCGCTTATTTGGTTGTTGTCATCTTTGTTTCAGAGCAAAGCTTGTCGTCTACATTTAGGGTAAAACCTTACGCCCTTAAAGAGTAATTTTGTCTGTTTTTTCAGGCTAGTTGAAATTATCCTATCAATTTTAAACCTACCATGCAGAATGTTTAAATCGTATAGAGGAGCAACTGTATAATCATAAGAAGAATGCCTGTACATTCATTTATGGCCTGCAATGTGATTTTTGTATCTTTATAAATTACTGACTAACTTTTGAAATTAAATTATTATCTTATTGGTAGCGGAGCTCATCTATATTTTCCTAATTGTCTGTTCGTCAGTCCGGTATGGGGGGAATTTAATTTTCTCGACTTTTGTTAAAGTTTACTCCTGTTAAATGTATGAATTTCAAACTTAAGAATTTAAGAATTATCTAATGTTGATAAATTTTGCTGTTGCTTGGACGAACCATAATTTAGCAACAAATTAACTGATAATGCACAATTTAAATGATAAGTTACATCCATCAAAAATAGTGAAATTATCCCTAATTTGGTTGGTTACAAACAGTTATAACATACAGGGATCTAAAGGGATAAGTCAATGGCCGATAAATTGATATGCATCCAAAATAATGAAACACAAAATTACACCTTTTAAAGATCACAATTGTTAGTTGAAATGTTTTGAACACTCGACTGAATGACCCAACCAATAGAAATTTAATGAACCAAAGTTGTTAGGCCAACGAATAAGAAAACTTTATTATAAAACTATGGTGACTTGTGTAATAAAGAGTCCAATATCCCCTCCCTCCCTCTATAACATATCATTGCAGTATAACTTTACTATTACAGACAAGGATACATTATCTGAAGAAAAAAAATATTTTGTCATTTAATATATGATATAATATCTTAATTTGTAGAAATATGCATAGTCCTGTTTATTGGCCAAGCCATTTCAAAAATTATTTTCATTAATGTCAAGCATAACACTTTGGCGTCTTTAGTCATGACTTGGTATGTATTTTAAAGAAAGTGTGGTATTCGGCAGCCGTGAGCCATGTTCTATGGCAACCCTGACCTTGGTCCGGAGAAGGGCCGAGGGCCCTCCCCCGAGTACTGGGGAAGGGGTCAGCCGACCCCTCCCTATGCCTTAAAATTAATGATAGATTTTGACAGCCTTATTATGGTTAAGCTGTATTGTTTGGTTCCCCCACCCTTTCCAGGGATGGGGGAT
>LS057345.1:0-11043 GCA_900241095.1 Acartia tonsa
TAGGGGCTTAGTTGCTAGTTGTTTTATATTGAACTAATTTTGAGGGGGGGTGGGTGCTTAACCTACTCCTTAAATTTTGGTTATAGAAGAATAAAAGTTGGAGACTGTATTCTACGCATAAAATACAAATAACTAAGTGGGGATCCTAGACAATTGAGGAAGTGGAAGTTGACCAATGACCATTTCCTTTCAATTTTAGTTTTAGAAAGGAAAAGGGAGGGGGTCAAATTTTCTATGGGGCGATTTCTCTTGGGAAGGTGAAGATACCCTGCCTTAAAAGAGTTATAAACAGTCCCTGAACTTATAAAAAAAACTTCGCTGTAAAGCAGTTGCGTGATCGTTCGTTACAGACAAAAAGCTCACTACTTGACTTTATATAAAATACTCTAAGGGTTAGAGTGTGACCAGAAAAAAAGCTTAAAACCACCCCAAAACTAAAATCTGAAAACAAAAATTATGAAACCATCACAAACCTTTAAGAAGCTTACCTAAATAGAGAACCTAATCAGTTCAGAAGTTATTGATATTTTAAGCTTCAGATGTAAAAAGCTTACTACATATGATTATTGTACTTGTAGGAGGCTTTTTTAATTTTGAAGATGGAGGTGAAGAGGAACAAGATGATAAACAACAAGATTTTACCAACTTCTTTCAACAAGGTTTTTTTTATGCCTTATGGAGTTTTGCGTAACTTGGCCATTTTTTTTCGAGGGGGGAAGGGCGGCTAAATACATTAGCATAGCTATTTATCGCATCGTATTATTGAAAGCTTTCCGCGGTTAAAAATGAGAAAAATACAAACTGGTTGGTATTGATATTAGGATTTTTATTTTAGTATTTGTGGAAGAAGCGCTGGAAAGTTTCATGTGTGACGTCATAAAAATACGTCTAAATCCATCTCTTTTTTAGGGGTTTTCTTTCCCACTTCTCCTCGCATCCCTCCTTTTTAGATGTCATACATGACACTACGCAGCGCTTCTTGTGGAAAATTGTCTTTAATATGATGCTATACATGATTTTTCAGTTTAGCTGAGAATCGGTTCTAATCCAGCGGTATTAATAGGCTTGGAAGGCATACTGGAAAATAATTCCCAATCGTTCTAATTAATTGGAAGCCTATGTATAATATGATGTCTATACATTGTATATGCCAAAGTAGTAGTATTTATGTGAGGAGTGTATGGAATTACGCTTTTTCATATTTTAAAATTTAGATTCAGTAAATGAAATTTTAAACGTTCCATGGGATTTGTCTGTCTGTACATTAATTTATTTTTACATTTTCTTTCAACCAGCTTCTCCATTAAAAGTTATCTTCCTTGTTTTTTAACAAATCTACATTTAAAAGCAAATATTTAATATTGTTCATCTGAATTTTTGAGCTTAGCTTTTATTGGTGTAGTCAATCTTGATTTATTCAGCTTTCCCAATATGGGTGTTGTCATCCTTGAAGCTGTCTATAGTGCCCTAGCAAAATGGAGATAGATGTCACTGTTTTTGGCCTACCTACTCTATTGACGTCAGGAAATACTCTATACCCCAACTCTGGTTTCCTTCCCCCTCCTCTTTCTCTTTCATTCTACTATGACGTCAATAGAATAGGTTGGCCTAAAGCTGTGATATCTATCGTCAGTTTCCCAAGGCACTAAACACAGCTGTGTCATCCTCCTATAATTAGGGTCGGTCCGTCCGTCTCGGTTAGCCCTTTCATTAATTTAGGCATGTTAGAATTATCCTATCGATTTCAAACTTTGCATGGTGATTCCTTTAGTAGTATTTAGAAAGCGTAGCAACTCTATAGTCACTACCAAAATGTCTGTATGGCTATTTTAAACATGTTGATTTTTTACCTTTTTGACATCAAATTTTTGTATGTTAGAATTATCCGATTCATCTGAACTGATTCCTATTACATCAAGGTACAATGTTATAATCGAAGCATCTCTATAATTAAGTCCTAAAAATGTAAGTATGTCCTAAAATAAATAGTGTTATGTATTTATGCAGTTTTGCAAAATATTTAACTACAATTTTGTTTATACTTCTGCAATAATAAGCTGCTTATTCAGTTCTGACACTACAAGTGTTAATGTTCGTTTGTCCTTCAATTTCAGAGCTTCACTTTTATGGATGTTTTCATCCTTGTTTTGTAGATGGAGATGAGAATGATGAAACTGTCTCCAACTCTGGAAGCTGCACAAACTTTGCTTTTTTTGGTGGCAAAGGAGAGGATAAGTCTTTCAGCAGGGATGGGGAGGAGGAGGACAAAGGAGGATATTTTAATTTCTTCTAAATTATTCAGGGATGTTGTGTATTTTATCCTTGAATAAATCTTATGACAGGGGGAAACTTGTTAATTTAGGTTGCTAACATGGACATCATTGATTGGTCAATTCGTTTATTCAGTATAGGAGGGGATAGGGTTATGTGGGTGGATGGGGGGTATCGTAGTTTTAGCCAGCTACGAGTTTTATTTCATTAGAGTACAAGATAATTTGGTGTAAGTAATACATTTTTACAAAGAGGAATAGAGCCAACTGCATATGCCGTAAATAAGCTTTTTCTTATAAAATTATGTATAAAATGTCAGTGGGTTGGTCATTGTTCCAGGAATAGGATTAAGTGAAAGTACCATAAATCTTATACAAATGTACCAATAAGTTCAATATGTCTAATTTAATAAAAGAGATTCTTCTGCAATTATGAATATATTATTTTTAAAATTGGTAGTTTTAATCCTGTCTAAATATGAAATGTTTTTTTTTTAATGTTGCTTGCAAATAAATAAGATATGATAAAATTATAATTGAAACAAGACATAAATACACAATCATTTAGAGTTCAAGCACGTTAGTAATCGAAAATATAAAAGTATTAGGTATTGGATATGTAATTTAATTATTGACTATTATAAAATTATTGTGTTAAAATAAGATTTGTAAACTTCCTTTGACTTATTTCAAAATTTATTATGTACCCCTAGCTATCATTTTTTTTTGTTGTTAAAATTAAGTGTATGTGTTCTTATTATTTAAATGTTTGGGTATTTAAAACAAAATTTGACTGAGATAGTATTAATATTTAAACTAATAATGTGTATTATGAATTATTTAATAAAATGCTTAAAATCAATAAATATTTTATTTTATGCCTTATTTGGAAAAAATGGCATTTAGTTTTCACTTCTTCCACCCATTAAAAAAAAGATTAGTGCCTTCTCGTCATTTTTATGTCACTAGAGTCAATGGTAAAATTGTACGAACTATAAATCTTTTTGTTCGGGCAGAAATTGATAGGATACATCTTCTTTATTTCAAGAACTAGCGGCTACGCCCCTAGCCTCTCGAGGCTTTGCCAAAAGAGGTATAAATACATCTATTATCTATCCAGTCGAAAAAATGTGAATGGATCGCAAATTTTCGCGAGTAAATGCTGAATTCGTAAAAGTTCTTATTAAAGAAATCGGGGGGGGTTGGGGGTGTTCCACCCCCCACGAAATTAGCCTAAAACCACCACAGGACCAGTAGTTGTATTCCCTAAAGAGTTAAACGGGTGGACTGGACAGACATTATTCTACTTTGTATTATAGATAAATGTAAAATTTACACTTGAAAAAAAGCTAGACAAGGAGGGGACATTGGCTGTTTATTACACTAGTTCCTAATGTTTTATATTAACGTTTTCTTATTCGTTTGCTTATCAACTTTGGGGGCTTTTCTTGAATTTTGATTGGTTGGTTCATTAGGTTGAGTGTCAAAACATTTCAACCCCTAATGTTAATTTAAAAGGGGTAATTTAGTAATAGTATGTTATCATTCAGGATGTACATAAATTTATCTTCGTCCATTTTCTCATTCCCTGAATCAAGTATCTAAAAAAAATTTAAATTATTCTATAAAAATTGGACTCTTTGGATGTTAGTGCCAATGTTGTGTTTAAACTCTTTGGTTTTTTTTTATTAATTTTTATTATTTTTTATAATTATTAATAAATATTAAATATATTTATAATTCTGTTTATTGCGTTAAACATGAATTGCAATGAAAATTAAATTTGTTCAAGAATTTCATAATTAAAACAAAAATAATTGTTATTTAAGAATTTTTAAATAAACTTACTGCGCATGAGCAGAATCAGTTGTTTATAATTTGCCGTAGTGTAAAAATCTACGATTCTAATTTCGAAATAATTAAAAATCTTTTTATCTATATCGCCATTAGTTGGACACATATTTTTTTTGAATTTTTCGTGGTGAAGCTTCTCCATAACTTATTTGTTCTGTCTATCTATCCGTCTAATGTAAACTCTATAAGTGCAATTTCAACGGGTGTTAAATGAGATATACGGCTGATATTTGTGTGTTAATATCATGCTGATGTGCAAATCTGTCTGCATCGCTCTAGAATACTTTACATATATTTTTTTTACAAGCAAAGCTATTCTATACCCAGGGTCAGTCTGGAACTGATAGCTTTTTCCGTTATTAAAAAAATGATAGAATTGTCCTATCAATTACAATCTTGACAAAGCGATTCCTCTTTAAAAGGTATGATTTAGAAAGCATAGCAACTTTAAAATTTAAATCCTTGCGTCCATTTAAAGCGTACTATTTTAAACAACTTTTTTGTATGATGTAACTATTCTGGACTTTGGGAGAATTTTGTTTTCTAGGAAAACAAGGTACGTACGTACAATATCATAAGCGAAGCATTTCTACAACCAAATCCTTAAAGTAAAAGTTTATCCTAATACAGTGGCCTGTATTTACACAATTTTATGCACGATCTCGTTGAGACTTAAAAATTGTTGTTCTGCTTATTAAGTTCTGACACTACACAAGGAGTTAATGTTCGTTTGTCCTTCCTTTTGATTCTAGAGCTTTGCTTTTAAGGATGTTGTCATCCTTGTTGTATTGGAAATACGTGTTTATCCATCTACTAATGACTTTTTCTTTTGGTAAAATCCAAAAAAGGCCACTATCTACTATACTTCTGTTTGTCTTACTGTTCCTACCATTGCAATAATGAGCTTCGCTACTTATGTATGTTTTCCTTCTTGTATTTAATTATATTTTTAGATAAAATGGCGGTGAATATGTGTGAAAATGAAAAAGGTACCAACGAGAATTTAATTCGTTTTATGTTATTGAAGTTTATATTTCTCTTCTTTTAACGGACAAAAATATATTTTAATCATATCATGGATAGAAAACGTCAGTTTTTGAGTTTTTAGATCTTTTTTTTTTAACACGAGAGAACAAAAGAAATAGAATTTAAAGTTCGACTTCTTTTCTTTCTATCATAAATACCAGTTCTTCCGATAATTATGCTTAGGAAGCGTAGCATCTCTATAATCGTTACCAGAAAGTTAGTACGTCCACTTAAAACATGCGGATTTTTTATACTTTTTTGACCATGTTTTCATCCTTTTCTAATTTCTCTTTCATAGATGTTGTCATCCTTGTTAATTTATGTTCTTTGCTGAATTAATGGATCAATTTTTTGCAGGCTCTGGAAATGGACTTGAAAATATATTGGAGAACACAAGTTTTATTCACTCTACACCCAAGAAAGAGGAAGTAAGATTATTATTTTGGTTTGTGTAGAAAGTAGCAAATCTGCTCTATATGTGTTTGTTTCTGTTTTTAATCGTCTCGTTATGATTTCTTTATAGTATGATATATGCACACTCAATTCCTAAATGAAAGGACATAATACTTTTAATCGATAAATATCTGTTACGATCCTAGGGGAACTACAAAAAGTGGAGGGCTGGTCTACATCCTTTATTTTATCCTATTTTTAAATCGGGGTAAATTTTAGATGCAATGTATATATCCCAAGAACCAAGGAGGAGTCATTTCGTTCCAAAGGTTAGCGCTACAGGAAGACATAATAACTCTTCAAGGAACAATGATAAAAAAATTTTAAGGGGACTATTTTATACATTTTTACCTTTAATTTTAATAGTCTTCTTTTTTTTATTGCGTATTTTTAAATTTAACTTAAATTATGATATTATTTTAGGACCTTCTAGAGTCTTCGGTTTTATTAAAAAACTTACTTGGAGTTAATTCAGATGAAACAGATCAAGCTTCCTGCAAAATTAACCTTTCAAATTCCTCAGGTAAAAGGTTACGAATAAGTTACCCATTAATTGCACCACCTTAGTTTCAAAGCATTAGAATCGGCATTAGAATGTATGGTGCAGTATTAAACTTAAATTGCATTAAATTATTTTTATCTTAACATTTAGGGTATATGGAGCGGGATTCTGGATTAGGTAGTTCCTTGAATGTATCCAGCTTCCCATCTTACTTTGAACAGGTAAGGCCTCTAGGACTTCCAACCCTTATTTTTAGAAATTGGTAGGGAGGGAGGAGGATTTATTCCAGGAACGATTTCTCTTGTGAGGGTGGTGTTACCCTCTAAAAAAGTTCTATACCTTTCCTGGATCTATAAGAGGTTCCATTGTACAGGAGAACCATATTGGTTTAGCGGTTACTTTTGAGTAAAAATAAATTTAGATTACCAATTCTTTGTCTGAAAATCCTTTTATGGTAGTAGTGTTGCGCCTGTTTATGGACCAAGACATTGCATGATTCTTACCATTGCATTCATGCAATAGCATAAGAATGACCCTTTTTCACACCACAACAAATCTTCAAAACACACAAATGGAAAAGGCCTCATTTTATGAGTCATATTTTTAATGTTGTCCTAATATTGAATTATTTTGATGTAGAGGTGTCAACAACAACAACCGCCACAGCCTGTTGGAACTGGAGACCTCAATGTCAGTGATCAACTTCAGGAACCTTAGTTTATGCAATTTATTCAAAGATGATTTTTTTGGTACCTAACTTTTCCTACTGCCAGACTTTTGAATAAGATTGTGGCCGTATTAATCTCAATACAGACAACAAATAATTTGATTCCTTGACAATTGTCTTTGATTTCCCTAGCGATCAAGTAGCGTCTACCTCCTAGTTTTATTATTCACATCATTATCTGATTAAGAAGTTGTAGGTAATCATTTTGGCATAGAGTTTTTACATTGATTCGAACCTCTACACCCAGACAAATAGCGGATGCATTGGTCTTAACAATAAGGTTGCAGGTTTAGAATTCTTAACTTTGTTGCACTTTTCAATTGATGCTAATTTTTCCCCTTTGTTAATGACAATTTGATCCCAGCAAAGTGTTTGACAAAACAAAACTAAAAAAATGAAGGCTTTGCTGCGCTTGGAATGTGTTGGTCAACCTAAAACAACGAGGAATACTTAATGAAATATTATATAACCATGAAGGATTATTTGTTGCTTTCGGCAACCACTAAAAACTCCCATATTTTTTAAATAGACAGAAAATAAGAGGGGATTGGATGGTGCTATTTTTTTCTTAATGCCTAATGAGTCTGCAATACCTTTGTTTGTCTGATAGTCCATAATCTACTTTTACATGATTTGTGGCTGTTTGTGTTAACTTTTAATTTCACATGTCATAGCAGCAGAAGGAACATATGTCGCGATTTGGGGTTAAGATTACACAAAATTTTGTAATTAAATATACTTATTATTTAAGTATTTGGACTTATACAGGTCTGCTAGTTTTGGAGGCTATTCAAGTCTTTCAAGAAGCACGGCTGCTGGATCTTTTGGTACTAATACTTTTACGCATGGTAATTTCTTTTTTTGAACTTTGTATCAATTAGTTTTTAACCCAAGTAGTTTTTATTATTAAAATAGGGATAGGGCCGAGAAGGGTTTCTGCCTAAAAAACAATAGTAGTGAGGGAAGTCCCATTTCTAAGGATGAGTTAAATAAAGCATATTCTCGTATTTATTCGAAACAGATGAATATCTGTTGGATTAGAACTTGTTCTCATCTATACGAAAGAAACTATGTCTAGCAGCGTATTATATCCAGTTTTTTACTAATATAGAATGTCAAATCATAAGATTAAAACCAGTTTTTTTAGCCCGTGCCTTATAGTTATACATTTTATATCCGCGGAAAGCTGTTTATATTACCATGCGAGATATAACTATTAAAACTTTTTTTTAGGATTACTAGACCTAGATTCTCCAGTGAACTACCAGCAGCAGCGTGCCTATAGCAGCGAGTCTGGCAGCCCAACATTGGACCAAGCCCTGCTCATGGGCCGGAGATATGGCGGCCTTGCTGTAGGTACATATTTTTAGCAGCTAAACTACACAACTCCTAGTGTCTGTAAAACATTAAGAAATTATTCAGTAAAGGTATTGAGTAAATTAGGTACATAGTAAAATCATGCTTTTCTCATATGTCTGTGTGTGTGTGTGTGTGTGTAGAAATAGTTCCTTTATGTTTAGACCCAAGAAGTCATGGAGTAAGACGAGACACTTTTGTATAATCACTAAAGCCTGCTTCTCAAGATCCATGGTTAAACACATAATGACTTAACATGTCTGATTTATGAATGGATAGGTATAGAAAACACTTGGATATAATTGACGGTAAAAATTGTCGTCAATTTAGGTTGCTAACATTGATACCATTTATTGGTCACTTCGTTCATCCAGTAGGAGTGGGAGTGGATTGGGTATAGGAGGTGGATGTTGGTTATAGTTATTTTAGTCAGATATAAGTTTCATTTTATTAGATTACTTGATACTCTTGTGTAGGATCCAAGGAATAATAAATCTATTAATTTTTGTTAACATTTTTTAGGTTCCCCATTTTCTGATGCTGGCTATGGAACTAGCGGGGGAAGCTCCCCTGATTACAATCTCTCTGAGCTTGTTAGAACTCTAAACATGAAGGTACAGTTTAAATTAGGAGATACCAGATGAAAAGGGACTATCATCCACGAACGAGAGTATGTGATTCTAAGCACCTTCCAGCAGTGATTCTAAAATATTTTTGGTAATATACTAGGTTTATGTTTGAAGTTACCATCCCTTTTTCTAAATTACCTAACATTTTTTATTGAAAAAGTTTACTTTTGTGTCACAGCAGTTTGAACTTCACAAAACATTTAATAATATATAGCCAAAAAATGCCTAACGTTTCAAAGTTTTTTTTTTATATAAAACCATGGTGAAACTTGAAATTGATATAACGATATTAGCAATAATCTTAGTATATTCACTAAATAAACATTTATAATCACTAGATGCTGGAAGGTGCTTAGAATCACTTGCTCTCGTTCGTGAATAGTCCCCTTTTATGATGTTAGCTCAACAAAGATAAATATTAGGTAATTACGTGGTACGCATTCCGAATCTTTAATTTAAAAATGGCCAATGCATGAATTGAATAATCGTTAAAATTGTAAACTAGCCTTTTTTTGGCGTAATGTTAGGGTAAAACTTGTTTTTTTTCAGAATCCTAGTCCCTTGTCCCTGATTCGATCTCTTAATGTTAAAAGTGGACTATACATATGTGAGGTTAAGTGTTCATGTGATCGATGCATTTTTTGGCGCAGTTGCTTTAAATCTGTATTTTTTCGGTCAGTTTCCGGCACTGATACCCCTCCACTATACGCAGCGCTTAGCCCTTGTTAATTTAATTTAAAATAACTTTCCTCTCAATTTCTATTAAAAATAAACAAATATAAAGTATGGAAAGCCGCCTCCAGACCCTCACTCCGCCATGGCTCCGCCACAAACACCGTCTCCGCCACAGGACTGCAGTATCTCGCCAGCTAGTCTATTCGGCGGTCAGGAAATTTATCGGCAGCAGCTGCAGCAGCAACAAGAGCAAGCAGCCGCTGGCGGCATTAGGTAAATTTATTCGTTTAAGTTGAAGTTTGATATTGATTTTTGAAAAAATATTTGATGTTATGCGTTTTCTTATGTGTCTGGCAGCTTTACCCCCTATGTCCAAAGAGACACTAACGAGAAAGGGGGTTAAAAAAGATGAGAAAAAAATTTGGAAGGTTTTTTTCAGTAGTGTTTCTCTTTTGTGCATAGTTTTGAAGCTTCCTTGAACCTACAAGTAGCTTCTCTCTGAAGTAGAATTTTTTAAAATCATTTCCTATTATGATATTATAGAAGAGCTAAACTGCCGTCAATTTCTGAAATGGATCCAGCTGTTTCTTCGGCTGTTAAAAACTGCTTTCAACAACAGGATGAAAACAATCTGCTAAACAGGTACATTTTAACATTAAACAAATTTACTGTACATTTTTAAAAATCAATGTTTGATTAAGAATATCCAGGTGATTTTAACGATAGATAGAGAAGAAGTTTTATCCTTTTTCACTCGAAATATAAGCGTTTAAAGTATTTATGTATTGTTAACTCTTAAAGCAAAAATATAAGGGGGATGTTTTGGATGTATCCAACCCCCTGGCAAAATTAATATGGGTGGAGGCAAACCCCTTATTTTTCCATCCTTTACACCCCCTCCCCCCCCCCTCCTCATAATAGACAAGGGTCACTCAACACCACCCTGATAAACCCTAAAATAGCCAAGGGAGATATCAAGTTCAAAATTCACACATCCTTCGATTTTTGTTAAAGTGGGATGTTAAAAGTAGTTAACAGCACTGGACTAATAAGCCTGCCTTTGATTTATTTGTTTAATTTAGTCTGTTGAATCAGCCGAGAACCCTATCTGAACATCAAGTTGGAGCTGCCAGCCTCCTGGCTGATAGACAACAGGTACACATGATAATATTTGCTGTTATACTTAATTTTACTAGCGGCTTCGTGGGGAATCGATCCTCTACTTTCGATTTTAGATTTAAAAAGAAAAATATGTGGCATTTTTTTTGGAGGGTAGAGATACACAAAAATACAACATTCTGTTACTTTAACTAACAGCTGCGCCCCTAGAGGTCTCTAATGCCTCATTGTAAAGACAAAACACACAAAGACATACACACGATAAAGGGTAGTAAAGCTTGAAACTTTTGTATGTGGCCTAGTAAAAAGAATTTTTATACTATTTTTTTTTATTAAGGTGAACTCTCTGTTTGCAACGAATCCTGCTGACCCAGGATCCCTGGACAGAGCCGCCAGGATGTACAGGAATGTTTCTACCAACCTCCATATTAC
>LS057346.1:0-11042 GCA_900241095.1 Acartia tonsa
ATCTAACATATATAATTTTGTATTACAATAAATAGCAATCAATTAGGCACCACCAAAATAGTCATCATGCTGTTTTTTTTTGTGAAAACATGACAGTCATTTATGTTGCATATTTCAAAAAAATATGAATTTCAAGTCTTGATTTTTTTAAAACTACCTGGTAGAAAATGTAAATTTTTTCAAATAGTGTAGTTTAAACTTTTGAACAAAAAAATATGCAGTTCACTAAATTCAAGTTTTTATGCACTTCGTGCAACTACCCCTTTCAAGAAGGTGTTGACGCCCTTCTACACCCCCCCCCCTATGGAACGCAACTGGTATAATTTTCTATCTATCTGTATGTCAATCTCTGAGCGATAGAGTATCTATCTCTTTACCTCTCGGTCTCTAAATGTCAATCTATGTATCTTTTTATCTATCTATTACTCTATTTAACCACTTACTATGTACCTATCTATCTAAAAAGATCTGAATTGAATTTAAAAAAAAAACTTTTGCCTCACTAAAATCAGTTTGACTCACTAAAATTTTAGTGAGGCAAAATTATCCCCCTCTAAATTTTAGTGAGCCTCACTGATTTTAGTGAGGCAGATATTTTTTAAGAATTCACCGCTGTATATTTCCTAATATATCTATTTACCCTAGGATATGAACTGGACCCTCACAGTAGAGCACCCCCTGCCCTCCCTCCAGTCTATACCTCAGGAACAATAATGATGATAAAATAATTATAAATATCAATACAATAATTTGTTAAAAAGTTATATTTTACTTGTCCAAAAGTTACTGAGAAATAATTGTCTCAATGAACACAACCCTACAGGGCTTGGATAGATGAAATGAAAGTTACTTTGTCCCCTTTCTAGATATATCCTATTACATAAAGTAATAAAGGTTTTTTTTTGTCTTTTTGTCTGTTGCCTAAGATTTCAATAACTATTTAAGAAATTAAGTTCTTGATTTTAAGGAAGCTTCACATAGGTCTCCCAATATTTTAGGCTATCATATTTTTGGATTTAAGACTTGGGATGGTTTTGGGCTATTTGGCTGCTTTCCCATCCCTTTAATTTCAGACCTGAACGTATGAGAATACGTGAGGGGAAACATATATGTCTTCCACATCCCTATCCCTGAAGTCCTTGTTAGAACTTATATAATTCAAAATTATATACAGATAGTACATGTACAATGTACATTGTACACCAATTATAATAATGGCGTTAAAATTGGTCTGTGTTTCTGTTAAACTTATTGACATGATGTTACAATAAAGTTGGGTAGTTGAATTACATATTTCTAGGTTCTTGTATAATTTGGCGTGGCGGGGACTATTTTGATAAACCATAATAATGGTGTAAAAATTGAGATATATATTTACCAAATTTTTAATTAAAATATGTGGGTTATTGTAGGATTTTATTTCATGGGATTTGTAAGAAATATAGACATTAAAGAGATATAATTAGAAATTATGATAAAGTGTTAATTATTCGATATCTGCATGGCAAATTCATGTAATTCTTTTTTTGAATACTAGAAGATACTTGCTTTCCAAAGACGAATACGAATCAAAGTCAATATAAATTTTTTTTGTTACAGATTTGTTGGCCAATAGAAGAAGTTTCTTCTATTCTGATCATTCATGTAATTTCACAAAAAATACCCTGTACTATACTTTATTATGTTTATCTACCCAACCAACTAATATGTGTTAAAATTGTGGCTTAAGGGGTATAAACTCATTGCTTTGATGTTACAACTTAATGAAATTAAACTTATAAGAACAATTATAGTCAAAAGCAGCTAAATTATCCTCATTCCAACTTTTATAATTTTTATCAATTTATTCACTTCATGATTCCAATTGATGTTTATATCAATGACATTAAGTTCATTATTTACAGGAAGACTTACTAACTGATAAAACTAAAAAAACTCTATATAAGAAAGTAAAAAATGATAATACAAATTACAATGTACTAGAATATATCATTCTAATTTAGTTGATTTGAGCATAGCAAATTGCCTCACTTATTTTACTCCACCTAAGATATATAGACGAATTATATGAAATAGCGACTGTGCCCCTGTTATATAGTTGCTCTGTATATGTAGGAAGAAAAATATTCTAAAAACATCATAGGACTTAATCTAAAACTGAAATAGCCTAAAAACATCCAGAATCCTATGTTTATATTCCTAAAATAGAGAACTCAGTTGGTTTAGTAGTTGATGAAATCTTAAGCTAAAGACAAAACAAAATTTACTACTTTTTACAATAGGATGATACAACAAGTATATTTGATGAAATTATCATGAATTGATATTGTTAACATAGACTCTGTGGATTATTTTGATGACAATGAAGCATCTACCATTGGATTTGATTATGAGGTTGTCACTACGCCATCACCTGCAGGTAGTCTCATACAATTCAAAAAATTAATTTAAAGCAATATTGGGATGAATAACTCCTTTATTTCATGAAAAAGCTATTTATAATGCTTATAGAAAATTACGGTCATACTTGCCTACCATTGGTCAATTAAAATATATACTGGCCTGTCATTGGTAATTTGTATTATGTGATGCGATTTTTTATAGGCACTATAAAGAGCTTTAAAAATAGAAACGTAAAAATAGTAGTTAATTAAGAATACAATTAATTTGTAATTTTTTATTATAAAATAGACTTCACATCTATGTAAGGAATGTTTAAAACAGATTAATTAAGGTGATAAGTGGTAAATTTTTATCATATAATACAAAATTTACAAAACTGTTTACTTTGCTTATCTGTAATCAAAACATATAATTAAAAATATGTCTCTGTATTGTATTAACACTGTTATAATTTAGTTGAGTCTAATGAAGTAATCTACTCCTACCCAACTCCCCAACCCCTAAAGGCAAAGTATTATATACAAGTAGCAAAATTAATAATCTTATCCATGATTTATTTTACATAGAAAAAGTAACGAAGCACAAAAAAATCATTGAATTGACAAACGGACAAAGTTAGTTAAAGAACAGATGTTCAGTTACAATAAAAGAAAAGAAAATGAGAGAATATGCAAAAACTCAAAGAAAATAAGGTTTATTCTTTTGAAGCATGACCGAAATATATACGGATAAAACAATGTATTTCAGATTTATATCTTCAATAGCAGCTTAGAAAATCACATTTCCCCCCATTGCTAATAACTTTTAGAATTATGTAATTTTGAACTGGGTATTCTGAGCAAAAATAAGTTCCAATTGAACATTACGAAACAAACACAAATTGATTTTACTTGCTACTTGTTAAAAATCCTTTGATGTCAGTCTGTACAGGGGTCAAGTTCGAATCTCGCCCAGGGCGCATCCAGCCAATTTAGCCCTCCTCAACCCCATGAAATTATTATGATTAGGCATGAGTGTGTGTGTGTGTGTGTGCAACTGTTTCACATGCAGAGTTAAATGTCTATATTAGGAGGAGAGACAAATATTATAAAAACTTTTTGTTTTCATAAACATAAAGTAGCTTTTAATTTACTGTCCCAGATTTTATTTTAATAACTTTTTATTTATTTTAAACATACCAAAATTTCATTTATTTACGAAGCAAAATTGTCTTTCTCTCCCTTTATATTTTTAGAATATTGATCTATATTTTAATATGAACGTTATTTACAAATTATTTGAAAATTTAAGGACCATTTGCTAAAGATATTCAAAAATTTGGATGTATGTCTGTTTTCAGAATGTCTCGTATTTGTGCCACCTTTTTGTAATAACTGGGTTTTGATCCAAGGCAGATTTTAGGTCAATTATTGAAAACGAGTATGGTATTTACCATTTAGAGTTATAAGGCTATAAGAAAACACTAATCTATTTTAAAAAGAGTAGCACCATGGACCTGCAAAGTGGTGAAGCAACATATTATGATTCATAGATGAAGAGTATCTCTATAAGTATTCTCATCCCTCACTGACTCCATATCTCCCTCCTTCCAACAAAAAATTGTACATCGCTATTATAGTTTTTGCTACTAGAGTTCCTTTACAGTCAAAGCCATTTTCTTATCAGTTTAGAAAGGACAATGAAAATAAAATCAATATCTTTTTAAATTTCTGAAAATTAAGCAAAAAGTTGCACATACAAACGTGACAGTACACTAAACAACGCTGGTGCTCCACTAACTGCTGAGGTCTCCAACTCATTCAGTTTCTCCGGGGCTAGTGGGAGCCCCACCGGGTTATACTCCGGGGCTAGTGGGAGTCCCACCGGGCTGGTCCAACAGGAACAGCTAAACAGCTTCAGCAGTGATGAGGACCTGGTCAATAATGGATTTAACAGGTAATATTTTAACAGGAGATTTTCTTCTTGCACAAAAAAATTACTTTATTACCTTGCTTGTTACTTTGGGGCGGAATAGGTTAGGTCATATTGGGTTCTAGGTAGAAGCTCGGGTTTAGGGCATCACAGGTTTAATTAGACTACACTTGAAAAGATTAGGCATAGAAAAAGACTAATAACCTCCCTAATTTTCAATTTATATAAAAAAATAAGGGTTGCTGTTTTTTCAGTGATAAATAGGAACTTTAAGGAAAAGCCCTTATTAGTTTATTTTCTTTACTGATGACAAATTATTAATGTAAAAATTTTAATTTAATATATTTTAGCTCTATAAATTATTAATTTTCCAAATAGATGGCTTCCCATAGTTTTTCTTGTTTTATTTTGCAACTTTTTGAGGAATTAAGTATTTATAGGATTGTACATTTTCTATGTAATTCAAGCCAAATAAGAACATTTTTCCACGAATATTAAAATATAATCAATAAATTAACAACAGTTTTTCCTCGGGGTTAACAAGACTGGTTTTTAAGTTTGATATCCACGGAAAGCTGTCTATTATACGATGCGATAGATAAATATTATATCCCTGGATTCTGATGGTTATAATTGTCCTTGTTTAGTTTGCCAAGCCTGAGAGAAATCAAGTCAACAATGGATGCCTCAATAAGCCAGATAGATAACAGTATAGATGATAGTTTTGCTGATATTAAAACAGGAATGAACATACATTATGCTTAACATAAATATAAAGAATATTCGTGGATATTATGACAGGAAAAAAGTTGTCGTAAATTTAGGTTGCTAACATGAACATCACTTATTGGTCAGTTTGTTCATCCAGTAGGTAGGGAGTGGAGGGGATAGGATAAAGGGGGTGTAAGAGGGGGGGGGGGTATCGTTATTTTAGCTAGCTATAAGTTTCACTTAATTAGAGTACATGATAATCTGGTGTAAGATCCAAGTAATAATAAATCTATTGCTTAAAATAAATTTGATGAAGTAGACTTTTTTCTTTTAAATTGGGTTGAGAAAGATTTATAACTGAATAGTTGATTAGAATAATACGACAGAAAAATTTTAAACTTTAAAAAGGAATATTATAGTAAGACTTTATAAAAAGGCTAATTCATCTCTAAGCCAATGGCAGACACATGCTATTCTTCGACTACAGAAATATTAATTTCCTCAAAGCATTATGAATAGACTGATGGAAAAATTGAGTTGTAGAGTAGCTCGTTATTGGTATGGAGATTAATTTTAGGTGTATTGGGACATTGGACTGTAAACCATACTGGTCCCCAAAGTTTGATAAACACATTCTCTCATTTGTTGGCTAAAAACGTTGGTACAAACAAGCTGTGTTCAAATCAATGATTATAGTCTACAGAATAAAACTATGATTCTCACAAACAAGAAAATAATGTATTATGTCAAAAATTAGATTTTGCTGATCAAGACATAAAGAAAATAACTTTTAGCACAATGGAAATATCAAAAATGGATAATGGAACCATAAATAAGGTATTTAGCATGGAATTATAATTAGATAATAAATAACAATTTTAATTAGACCATGAAAAGAAAATGAAGTTGCGGGTTTCGTCGTATTTTAACAGTAGCTTTTCTTCTATTTCTAACACCAGCAGGGGGCTCTAACCCTGCGAGCCCTGATAAACAGAACAACAATTAAAAACAAATTATCAAACTAATAAGAAGTCATATATTATACTTTATTTTAGTTATTCCCATCAACCTCTAAACTGACACCCATCATCAACAAGATCCCCACCACCCCCAAGGCATCTCCACCACCACCAAGCCCACCAAAAAGAACGACGCTGGTATTCCCTGGACATAAGCTGGCTAAACCAGGGACGGATACTTAAATATTGTGTTTACATTAATGTATACATACTTAATGATCAGACTATTCATCCTTTTATATAAATTAATAAGCTTTTTTTCCGTAGCGAAGGATGTTGCTAATCACTTAACCGATATGGTTCTTCTTTACAGTGAAGCCTCTTATGTGTCCATTTAAGGTTTTTAACTATTTTCGGGGAGTGAATCTCCACCCTCCCAATAAAAAAATGCTCACCCCCCCAAAGAAATTTTTTTAAAAATTTTTCTTTTTAAAACTTACAGTCTCCCACCGCAAGTGCCCCTATAGGCTTCTAGGGGGCGTAGCAGGTAGTATATAAATAAAATGATTGTTTCCAAGTCAATCAGAAAAACAAAAAAAAATACTAATGAGGTTTGGTGATTTATACTTTAATATAGAAAAAGGAGGTGATAACCATTCCATGACCATTTAAAAATCTTTACAATATGATATCCTATATATAAATAAATATAAACAAGTATCTTGTTCCCTTAGTGGGTCCAACACAGCAGCCAAAGTTGACCGTCACAGTTAAAAAAGATTTCTTTCCGAGCCAGGCCTCTATAACATTTTACAACACAAATTTGTTGAGTAACTCTTTGAAATATTTGGGTATATAGTGTCATACTGGCCTACCATTGGCTAATTAAAATGTATACTGGCCTGTCATTGGTCAATAAAAATTTATACTGGTAATTTTGGCCTATTATTGGTCATTTATATTGTATGACGTTATTTTTTTATATGCACTAAACAGCTTGTTTATTGTGTCAAAAAATGCGGCGGTATAGAAATAGACTACACGAAAAGAACAGGCTTCTACAATAGAATATATATTCCGTTATATTCAATTTTCTCAATTTTGTAAAACATTAACCATACTTTCAAAATTCTTCCTAAAAAAACAACAAGATTTAAACTAGTTTAATTAAATGTATAGGTTTTACTAAAAATGTATTAAAACTAATAAATACTTTTTTCTTGTAATTCAAAATATACTTCTACGATCCTCAACCATCTAGCCTCGAAAAGTCGATTAGTATGCAGGGATCTAAGGGTATAATACAATGACCGATAAATTTATGTACATTCCCAATGATAATACTCAAAATTTCCTCTTTAGTAGATTACACTTAGTAGTTGAAACTTTTGGACACTCAACTTAATGAACCAATCAATTAACATTCAAACAAGTCCCTAAAGTTATTAATCCAAAGAATAAGAAAACATTATTATAAAACTTTGGGGACTGTTGAAATAAACAGCCAATGTCTCCTCCCTCCCTGATACAGAAGTCTGTTAATTAAGTAAAATTATATTGTAAAATGTTATTTGCTAGAAGGAGGATGTAGATACATTCAGACGACCAGTTCCAAGTAAAACTCCATCAAACTCTATAAACTCAATACCCACTAAGGAAAAGAAATTTTAGTTATTCATAATGTTGACTTGGGCAATTTGATGATATATAGCACAGCAATATATCCTTGTAATAAAGTAACATGATGTCTGACTGTTTGGACCGAAGGATCTCGCTAACCGCTGAACCGATCGGGTTCTACTTTGCAGGGTAGCGTCTCATAGTTCCTGGGAAGGTTTATAACTATTTTGGGGAAGGATGCCACCACAAAAATGAAACTTTTAAAAAATATTTTCGCTTTTGAACGCAACATTTCTCAAATTAGATATTTGAAATAAAACAAACACATTTAAAGTGCCACCAGAGGCCTCTAGGGGCGTCGCATATCCTGTAATTAGATTTGCTACACAACAAACAAATTTCATACAAATATAAATTCTGAAGTAATTTAATCAAGTTTATTTAACCTATATTAGCAAAAGTAATCTTTAATAATTTAAGTTAGTAAGAATTAGTTTATTAGGATATTAATTTTTTTCATTGGAAAAATTGAAAAGCATTCAGATTTCATAATATTTCATTAGAAGAGTTAGATTAAAACTGTAGCAAAGCAACTTAACAATAGTTATTTGTATTGTGGTCAAGTCAGCAATTATTAAACTATTGACTCGTAACTGTGGCATAAAAAATAGGAGGATTGCCTTGGCAAAAAGTAGGCAGGTGCAAATCATTACCATTCACAGATAGGACTTCCGGACAAAGGTCGTGCAATCAACGGATTA
The DNA here is from genome assembly GCA_900241095.1 of Acartia tonsa. Classification (NCBI taxonomy): domain Eukaryota; kingdom Metazoa; phylum Arthropoda; class Copepoda; order Calanoida; family Acartiidae; genus Acartia; species Acartia tonsa. The sequence continues at coordinate 8,366 of LS057346.1, forward strand.
ATTGTCTGAAGGGCGTTTGCCCATATAATCAGAGGCCCTTCATTAGCAAGATTAGATATCTTGGTGTATCCTGGCCTCGTTAGGTTATCCAGGTTAAATCCCAACAGGTTTTTTTTATTTGCCTTCTTGGGAAGTGGTTTTTCAAAATAAATTGGTAAAGGTTTTAATATTAAATAGGTTTTGTTTTTATTCTAATTTCTAGTTACTGAACAGAGCTTATTTCTCTTTGTAAAATATTGTCCTTAACTTTGAATAAGGATGTTAAATTTAGAAGATTTTGTAACAAATATTATTATAACAAATTTAATTTTGATTCATTGCTTCTTTAAAAGTTTAAATTTTGTTGTTTAAGTTCAATGAATAATCATTGTGTTTTATTACTTTTCAACCACTTGGTCTTATGGTAATTGCAGATAAACTATATAAGAACTCCTTAAAGGTATCCTTTTAATGTGTTAAGATTATTAATATAACACCCTTAACCTAAATGCTGTGCAAGTGTTTGAAAACCGTCACTTGTCACCAACAGTAACCAACAACTGAATTAATATAAAGAAAAAATTTGTAAAGGTTTCGTGATTTAAGGGGACAACGATTAATAGTAATGGCGAACATTTTATCTGCCCCCCAAATATCATTCTAGCAGCTTTTCGCTTTTTGGCAATATACCATTCTAAATGCATTACATACAATTAAAAACATACGCTTTTATTACCAAAAGAGTAGATTTACAAAAAATAAATCTAGAATTACCGGTTTAGTGATTTTTTCAAAAAAAAATTATTATCAATAGTAATACCATTAAACTATTCTTTTTAAGATAAATTTAGATAAATAAAATTTCTATGTGAAGTCAACAACAAAAACCCGGATCACCCCAGCTGCCCTGAAAACAATATTTAGTGGGGATGCTAAGTCTGAAGAAATCAGCAAGTTTCTGTACGAAGCTTTCATCTCAGAGGGCTATGAAGATCTTCTAGATGATAAAATTGATGAAATAAAGGTAATCTTACTTGAACACGAAGCAGCTTATTATAGTGCCTAATGAAAAATGACGTCATTCAATAAAAATGACAAATGATAGGACAGTATATATTTTACTATTGGTCAATGTACACTGGCCTCTCATTGGCCATTTGTATTGTACGACGTCATTTTTTATGGGCAATATAATCTACTTCATTGAACAGGTACTTTGTTTAAAGTTTTTAACTACAAACCCCAATAATAAAAAAGATACATATTAAGAAGCCTTTATTTCAATCTGGAAACATTTTCTTAAAAAAACATACAATTTCTTTATTTTAATCGACTAATTGCTGACATATTATCACCATCTTTTCATTACCTGATATTTACGTTTATCACTGACATTAAGCATCACTCATTGAGGGAGGGGACATTAGGCTTTTTATTAAACTGGTCCCCAAAGTTTTATAATAACTTTTTTGTTATTTGTTGGCTTAACAAATTTTGGGACCTTTATTAGATTGTGATTGGTTAGTTCATCAAGTTGAGTGTCCAAAGGTTTCATTTACCAATTGTATCTACAGAAGGTGTAATTTGAATCATCATTAGGGATGTACATCAATTCATCGACCATTGTCCTATCCTTTTAGATCCCTGGCATTATTACTTTAAAACCATATCTATATCACACTTACAATACATTACTAATGGTTTAATGCTACAGGATAAAAAATTGAATGGATTTAATTTAGGGTTGGGCCGGAAATCCGGTTTGGCCGGATATCCGGCCGGTTACCGGATATTGAAAATATCCGGATAACGGATATCTAGCCGATTTTTACTGCCGGATATCCTGTTATCCGGTAATTTGCCGGATATCGAGCGTTGGCCAGATATCCGGCCGGATACCGGATATTGAAACTATCCGGATACCAGATATCCGGTATCCGGTATCCAGCCAAAAAAGTATCCGGCCTAACCCTAATTTAATTTAAGGAATGTTATCAGGGACATGGGATCAGGATTCTGACAAACAATTCTAACTAAAATTACACCCCCACAACTCACTTCCTTCAATTCCCCTCTTCTTATCCATTTCCCTTTAGTTACAGCACAGAACAAGTTTTCACCAGTAATATATCCAAATTATGGGCAATTTCAAATGGAATTAATTTGCTGATTCATGGCCCCTTGATGTAATATTGTACTTTTTCTAAAAATTTTTTAGGCAGAGGCAATGAAGTTAGAAGAGGCGTATTGGGGAAATAAAGAACAAGACTTTTCATTAGAATTATAAAGATCTCTATATCCAAATGATCAATTGTGGTAACTAATTGTTTAAATCAATTTTTATGCTGCTTATTGGTCATTCAAAACTATAATTAGTAATATTTTTGTATGATTTGAAACAATTTTATAATGTAATTTTTGCATATTGATTTAAATCCTTTTTTATATATGCCGCATATGATCTCTTGAACCGATTAGTGGACCATACAACCTTTCCGCATATTTCTTCACTTTAAAAATAAATATTTAGTTCTTATTTAACCTAATTCATATCTAAAATAAAAATCAAATATAGTTTTTTTTCTAATACATACCTATCTAAAATATGAATCATGCATAGTTTTTTTTCTCATTTTTGTTGTGGTCCAGTTTTCGTTCAAGTGAAATTGTGTTTTGTTGTTATTTTCTGTTAATTATG
>LS057347.1:0-11041 GCA_900241095.1 Acartia tonsa
ACTCCCAAACTGTTCCTGGGTGTTTGAGGTGTCTCCGTCTGGCTGAAGGTGTCCCGCCAGCTAGATCTTTTGTTCACCACGTTCACCTACAACATTTCAGTGATATCAAGGGATTAAGAAAATGGAGGATATATATTGAAGTATATATCCCATCTATAATAAACAAAACTAGCGGCTTCACTCCTTGCATCTAGGAGCTCTGTAATCGAAGGAGTGGGGAAAGTAGAAAAATAGCTTAAAGCAAACTTAGATATAATAATTAAACAGCCTAAAACTTCCAGGGAACTTTAAGAAGCTCTCATAAAATGGAGAACTTAATTGCTTACATACAAAAAAAAACTTACTACTATGGATAATAGGAACATTTCTTCTTAGGTTTAAAATTAATGGAGGAAAAGTTTGGACATTGCTAGTTTATTCCATCCCATCAAGATATATTACATAAGAAATAAAAGGATAACTAAGGGGAGTAATGCCTCTTTCTTGTGTCCGAAAATCAAGGGTAAAAGGTAAAGTAACACTCAACAGGCAACCCTTTCGTTATTTGCACAACCTTTGTCTGGAAGTCTTAACTTTGCATGGTATTGTATTGAGCCTGTTTATAGGCTATGAAATACTTACTACTAAAGTAAAGCGCCTGACAAAGCTGCAGTAAGTATCATTTTTGATATCTCTAGTGTGTCACAGTCTGGTCCAGACTAAAAATATCTATCTTTACCGTCAGCCTGTGACATGACAGCATTTTTATTTAAATCTTGATGACGGGATAATAAACCCTGAGATTTTATTTTAGTGTATCTCTGAACAAAACCTTGCCTAATGCTGTGAATGGTTATATGGTCATACGTCCTTCAGATAACCAACCCTTTGATTGCACGACCTTTGTCTTAGAAGTCCTGACCGTGCATTTCAAGTGTTGCACTATATTGGACCAATGCCTTCCCCCTGCTCTAACTATTTACATGACATAGCAGTCGTAGGAACCATTTTTATCGCTGTTCTACGCCGGGATTCCAAACTTTCACCTCCCCGATGATGAGCTGGTGCGATGTTGAGTCAAGGTTACGGACGCAGAATTACTTTACCTTGCCCACATTATACTCTAGATGAAGAGATCGTCTTTGTTTCCTAATTTCAGTGAGAATTGTGTTGGCTCGATCCTCAAAGGCTTTTGTTGAGGTCACCTCCTAAATCAGATAAAATTAGTGGTCAAAGCCGTCAAGAGGTATAACAAGCGAAAGTGAGGGGTAAATGGATGTTTAACTCCTTCATAATTTTAAAATATACATTAAATTACACCCCTCAAACCTTTGAAATCCCTTATTTACCCCCCTAAAATAAAATACCCAATAAAAAGCTTGGACGTCTTTGTAAAAGTTGTCATGACCAGGTCAAATGGTCATGGTTGGTTTTATCATTAATTTATTACATTAAGCCTTATAAACAGGGATCTTAAGGGATAAGACAATGGACGATTTATTTATGTACATCACTGATGATATTTAAGCGAATCAATAAGAAAACCTTATTTTAAAACTTTGGGAATTTTGCAACAAAGCCAGTTATGTGCATATTTGTCAAATTAGAGCAAAAGAATATTATAAAGCTAGTAATATTTTTGTAACAAAATTGAGTGATTACTTTAAATTGAAAAACCTATCCTTTAGAAGATTTAAAATCCATAGACAAGGAAGCTATTTAATTTTTTGTCTAATCATTATATAGATGCACTTTTGAAAATTAATGACACATTGTTTTATAAAAAATGTAAACATCATAAATTATGAGTAATTTCAAATCAGAGATAAAAAAGGCACGAATATAAAACCAGGCATATAATGAAAAGGTTAAAACTAATATTCTCAATATAAAATTAAAAACTACATTTTTAAAATCCACCAAAGAACCAATAAATATTAAATATCTCTTATTTTCAATAATAAGTGTCTTCTGGGAGCATTACTAATATAATCCCCTATTATGTAGGCCATTATTAAACTTGCTTTACCTAACCCAAATAAAGTGTTTTATATATATTTTACTTACAGGAAAGTTAAATAAAGAAGGAAAGATTTCCATAACTTTGAAGTTTGTTTTATCTCTAGTGATTCAGTGTTACATGTGAAAGTTAAAAATTCAGCTGTTATTAATGTCATAACAGACTTATCTTCAAATGATGTGATAGTCACTAAGATAATAATAATAATATCGCTTACATGAAAATCAATAAGTTTGTAATGAATATTTACTATGGATATTTATATAAGATCTTTAATTTTATGTTGTTTATTATACTATTTTTTCAGATTAAAAGTTTAATGAAAGTTTTAAAAAATTATCTTGTGGATCAACATTAAATTCATTTTCATGAGGTAAAATACATTTGTCAGCATTCTTCTTTGTTACACTGTGTAATACTTACAGAAAATTTGTAATAATCAAAAAAACAAAAAAAACAATCATAATAAATCCAAGAATTTGTGGTCATAAATTTCGTGTATTTCTTAAGATCCCAATTTTTACACTTTCTATTGTTGTTTGGATAATAATTTTAAGTTTTTTTTAGATGCAAGTGTATTTTATAAGAAGTTCTCAATTCTCAAATAGCAAAAATGGATCAAGATTTGTCAAAATCCACCTTCAAGTCAACTTGCACTTGCAGGTTAAAATTTGGCATTTACCCTATAAAATGTGAAAACAGTAATAACAAACAAATTGATGAAATTGGCAATGATTCAATAGATTTTCTTGGACCTGCCAACTCAACAGAGAAAGTGAAAATTTTGGAGAAAATAAATGAAATAAAGAAAGATGTTGCCGATTACTACATGGATCCAGATTGCAAAATAATTGCAATACCAAATTACAGAGTACTACCAAGGAAGCCATCAGCATTGGGTGTCACTGGCAATGAGAAACATGATGCAAGATTTTTAGATGTTAATGCTGAAGAGTTGGTGCATGAACAAATAGTTACTGCTGCCAAAGAATTGAAGAAAGAATCCTTTGCAATGATGGGCTTTCAATCACAAGATTGTTTAAAATTCAAAATACTTCAGGCAAAGACTTCGCGTGGTAAGGATAAATTTGCAGAGTTCAACAAATATGAATTATTCATCAAGGATATTCTTGACATTGAAGATGTATCAGAAAAGGACCTCAACCTGTGTATTGAAAACCATAAGAAGTGGAGAGAAGGTATCCTTAGCTCATCTGATTCTTTAAGTTGGTTATTAAAACAGGTATATTGAGATTTATGTTCAATGTTTTGATTCTATAAATTGATAATATTGCCTAACCTCATTACCATTCATATTTACATATTTTTTTTTTTTTCAATTTATATTTTAGGTTTTAAAAAGTCATGGTTACAAAACTAATGAACAAAAAGATGCTAAAGAAGTGGTTGACAAGTCACATGAAGCTAAACTGGGCACTGCCAATGAATCATGTCATGAAAACACAGAATCAAAGAAAAATATTACAAAGAAGAAGGAAAATGACTTTTTGATGAATATACCAGATGATAAATTAGAAAATTTTTACAAATATCAGTATTTCAACCTTAGGTTCCAGGAAACAAAGCTTGAGTGGGATTCTATATGGATTATTCCAGAAAGTAAATCCATTGTGAACATTGAAGTAAAACTTGGTCCTAAAGAAGAAGGAAATAAGTATAAACTTCTTGAAGATGCTTCTCATCAGACTGAAAAACATTTCAACTTCTTCCAAAAGTTGTTCCGAAGTGTTCTGCCGAAAGGTTGGAATTTTGTGAAAGCTACTTGTGTCCCATACCTGGATGATAATATCAATACATCAGATCTATGTGTATATTGTGACCAGTTTATCATGAAAGAGAAAGATTTGGTTAGTTTAGTACCTTGGACCAATATGGTTTTAAACTCCAATGCTCAGTGGAAAGAGGAAGAATACAAACTTGATTATGAAAACCTGTTAGCTGCTATTATTGGTTATGCATCACTGAAGGAAACTGCAAAGTTAGATAAACTAATTGTAAGTCCAACAGATCTTAGTAAAGATGTAGAAAAAGCTATCACAGGTAATGATATTGGTATAACTGGAGAAAATGAAGCATATCACTACATGCTTAACAATGAACAATTAAATGCTGTCAAACATACATCTACTTTCCTAATTATTAATGGCGACTACGGTACTGGTAAAACGTTTGTTCTGAAGGAAAGGGCAAGAATGTGTGCTTTATCAAACAACAAAAGTAATGTAATATTCATTACACTGACTGCAATACAGCCTACTTATAATAAAGAAGATAAATACACTAAAACATCAGCCTTAACTGTTATGGATGTTATTGCCACAAAATATTTTGCTGAATTATCAAATGTTAAGGTTGTTAACATGAATGACCTATCTTTCCATGTAAAGAATCATAAGAGTGAAGTTAATGAAGAAATAAATACAAATTCAACTGGTTCAGTTATAGTTGATGTTATCAGAAATTTCTTGAAACACAATCCATGTGATCATCTTTTCATTGATGAATTGCCATTTCCAAAGGAATGTATGACCCTACCTAAAGTATTTTCAATGTGTGAAACAACATGCATAACTCTGAAAGTGGATGATATTGAACACAAAAAACTAGATTGGTGGTTTGATTTTCTTCAATATACATCTAAAGCTGTTCATATCAATTTAAAGTGGAATATGAGAAATTCAGAAAATATTGTCAATATTGCAACAGCATTTAAATGTTCAGGCACTAAATTGTCAATACAATGCCTGATGCCAAAAAAGAATGTAATTGGCAACCTCAACCATTATTATAAAAATACTCATCATTTCGAAATAGGCTGTCTAGCAGTGGCTGCTATAAACAAATATTTTCCAGATGATTTACATTGCAGTATAGTTGTCTTGTTGGAAGAATATAATAAGCAAGTTTATCATGTGTTGAAGGATCATTTTGCTGACAAGCGGCAAGTTTTTAGCATGCAAGAAAAGATAGAAGTACATAAATATTGGGAAAGACCAGAAGGAATATTTGTCACAGACATTGCAAGTTTCAATGGTGCTCAAGCAAGAAATGTAATTGTCTTTCCAGGTGGAAAAACATCAATTTTCAACATAAGAAACATTATTCTGAGAACAATGGCTTATTGTATTGTTATCACAAATGATAATATTACTGTTCATAAAGTGCCTGGACTTGATGAAGACAAAAATCTCCATGAATACATTTATGTTGAGGACAAGCCATTACATTGCCATCATTTTCATAACAATCACAATCTTAATGTTACAAACATAACCAAAACAGTCTTTGATAAGTATCTAAATGACTTTCAAGACAATCTTGTGATTTTTACATACAATTATGCACACTCAAATAATTTTGAGGAATTAGAAAAATATTTTGCCAGAGCAAATATTGATGCAAATTGCTTTTACTATCAAGGAATGGAGCTATATCACATGGATATGAGGTTCCAAATTGAGAAATCTATGAGCACACCAAAGTCAATCCTGTATTTTGAATTCCACTATCAAGACTACCACCAAGTGTATTGTGCTGACTGGCAAATACAATCTCTAGAATCAGCAAAGAATTTACTAATATTTACACCAGACTATGATGACTGTAAAATTTACAATGAACAAATAAGAAATTTGATTATGAGAATCAAACCCAAGATGACAATTGTTATTCACAAGGGGAGCATTAGAGACTTCACCATCTCTCAGAAAAATCCTGTACTGAACATGATTGAGGATACTGATCTCCATTTACATGCCAAAAAATATGAAGATTCAAACCTAGAAGACAATGAGATCAAATAATCTAACAAATACAAAAAAAAACAATAGCATAAGTTCATGTGAATAAAAATATTGAAATATAATCCTTTACTTTAAATTGAAATAAAGTATTAATATAATTTACAGTTTTAATTACTTAGCTATCTTAGTAATTAATTTGTCTAAGTTTTCAAACCTGATTTATAATATAAACTATGTTTAAATTTTACAAATTTGGACCTTTCATGAATATCTTAATTTATGCTAAAGAAACTGCTAAAGTTTTAACCTCCAAAACCCTTTTATAATACAGTTCTTGATAGACATCAGGCCAAATCTTATAAGATTTCCTAGAAAAGTTATGCTTTCCATAAAAGATCAAGTAGAAACCCTATTTACTATAACTCTTATTATCCTAAGAAACTTATTATGATTTGGCACATTGATATTTACTAGCTTTAAGGAGCACTTCTGGTGATGGAGAGGGGAAGTCGTACCCCCAAATATTCAATTTTAGTTTTCATGAGAAAAATTCAAAATATTTTTTTTTTTGAAAGGGGGGGGGGAGGAGTTGCTTTTTCTAGGGGCGATTGATCTTTGAAAGATGGTTGTACCCTGTCCAAAATAGTTGTAACCATCCCAGCACCTATAAGAAGCTACATTTTAAAGAAGAACATTATCTATCTAGTGGATAGCAAGATTCTTTGGTACAGACTCCGAGCATACACAAACACAGAAGACATCCTATTACTTTTATATGAAGAAAAATTGCTACAACTCTTAACTTACCTTTAGTTTGACTGCCTCATTTCCAACTTTAACTGTGGTGGCTTTGGTCAATTTCAGGTTCTTAAATGAATATTTTCTTTCTTCAAGTATTGATGATCTAAAAAACAATTTCAAAGATTTCTGGATAATTTGGGGGATCATAGCTAGAACCTGAAATTGACTTGAATATCTATATTTCAAATAAGGATGTACTACTATAAAATATCTAAATTTTGGTAACATAAAATGCTTTGTTTAAGTCAAAAAAATATTTTTGCTCTTTACCTGGATGAACATGCCATGTTTGTAGGCATCCTGTGCCCGCAAGGATGGAGATATTCAAAAATTCCAACTTTCAGTGATGTTTCATACCCATAATTAAAAAGTTACACAGTTATAGCTCTCTATCTTTCGCGCACAGAAAATGAGACCTACCCTTTGATGATACACAAATTTACCCCTTCTGTAGATTGCAATTATTGAATCAACCAATAAGAAGTCCCCAAAGTTTTTAAGCCAACGAAAAAGAAAACTTTGGGGACTAGAGTAATAAACATCCCAATGTCCCCTCCCTCCCTGTACTATACCTCAACGACTGTCCCCGTCCACTTGTGACTATCTTGTCTGTGATGGGGCATAGCTTATTTCTGAAACAAAACAAAAATAATCGATATATTAATACTTGGATGTTGCACCAGATTTTCATGGTCTCTAAGAAAGTGATCTGGCTAAAATAACTTCCATCCACCCCCTTTACCCTGTTCCCTACCTTCCTATTAGATGAACGAACTGACCAATAAATGAGGTTAGTATTAGCAGCCTAAATTGACGACAAATTTTCCCCTGTCAATATACCCACGTATTTTAGATTTATTCAAAAAGTTCTTAATCTGATTTCAAAAAAAAAACTTTCAAAGTATTCTAATGAATAATCAATTTGTCTTTAACGAAGGATCTTGCTAACCGCAAGACTATTAAAGTTTTCCTTTACAGAGAAGCTTCTTATAGGTCCAGTTGACCCTCCCCATTCTAGATTTTAGTTTTTTAGTTTTTTTGAAGAAACTTTTTTTTTTGGGTTGGATATTTTTCTAGAGGCGATTTTCCTTGGAAGGGTTATACACGCACAAAGATAGACACTTAGTTAGGCATCCTGCTACTTGAGGATTTAAACTTATACACACAGCCAGATGGACACATAGATAGACATCCTGTTACTTTTATATGAGGATTAGTACTCACCTGAGAACTTTCCAATTTTTAGGTGTTACAGGATGCTTCTTATTTCCTTCAGCTTCTGAATAGTTATATTTGGAATAATATTATAAACAGTTTTCCGCAGATATTGAAATAAAAAAATATAACATTAAAACCAGTGATATTGGACCCGAGGGAATGAAGGCCCTAGCTAACAAAACTTTAATTCGATGCTATACATGATTTTTCAGTATAGCTGAGAACCGGTTCTAATTCAGCGGATATAAATCGGTTTCAAAGCCACACTGGAAAGTAGAATCTTATGTTACCAATCCTTTTATAAAAGTAATAGAATGTTTGTCTGTCTTTCTGTGGGTGTGTGTATTAAGGGATCTTAGTAACCACTGAACCGATTGTAATACGAACATCCACTTTGAATTTTATTATTAAAAAACAGAAGAATAAGAAGAACTATAAGTATTGCAGTTAATCAATTAATAATATCATATTAAATAAAGAAGGAATGTTTTTTTTGTCTGAAGCTTGAAATTTCAATAACTTCTGTACCGATTGAGATATCTATTTTAGTGAAGCTTCACATAGGTCCTTGGATGGTTTGAGGCTATTCTATTTTAATTCTTTCGGTGGTTTTATGCTAGTTTTTTTTCTCATTTTTCTTCCCATTTGACTACAAAGTTCTAAGATGTTAGGGATGCAGCCGCTAATGATTATTAATATATTATAAATAAAAAGAAACCTGTAAGTTTATTTTCTTTGATTTGATTGGTTTCCTCACTTTTCTAAATAAAAATAATAAATACAAATAAACAAGGATGATAACATCCATTAGTAGCGAAGCTAAAAAAATATGAAAATTAATATAAAGCAGTGTCATACAATAAACATTAATCTTGATAAAATAGGGAAATCAGGACACCTTAAAAATCACGCAACCTTAGAAATAGCTAAAATTTAAAAATCTAGGAATCGATCTAGAATCTCAATTTGTAGACAAATGTTAATGAGACTTTATAAAAATATGTAGAATATGAGCATATTCAATCCCTGATAATTTCAGCTGCAAATACTGAATAGGAATCGAGAAACCATAGAAAACCTAAAAATCTACGAATCGATCTAGCACCCCAATTAATAGAAAAATCGTAATGAAGCTCAAGGAAAATATATAGAATGTAAATTTAAGCAATCTCTGAAAATTTCAGGGATTATTTTAAAAAGGAGTTAAGAAAATCACAAAAACATGAAAATCTAGGAATCGATCTAGCACCGCAAATAACAGAGAGATGGACAAAACAATGTATAGATTAGATGGGCATATGTTATAAGAATCTCCACAAATTTCAGCTGTCTATCTTTTATAGGAGCCAAGAAAATCACGTTTCCCCCACTTTGTCTTAAACGGACGGACGGACAGACTAACGGATATTTCGAATTATAGAGTAGCTTCGTTACTAAAAAGCCATTAATACCCAGTGAACATATTGACAAAATAATGAGGATGACAAAATCCATATAAGCGAAGCTTTTAAATCAAACAGTAGAACAAACGAACATGAACACTTGTAAAGTGTCAAATTGTATTTGGACTTGTTGCAAAAGTTCGTAGATACTGGACATACTTACATTTTTAGTAGCGAAGCTACTTTATAATTGGAAATGTCCGCCCGTCCGTCCGTCTGTCCGTCTGAGACAGAAAGGGGGAAACGTGATTTTCTCGGCTCCTATAAAAGATAGAGTGCTGAAATTTTTAATTAATTTAAAATTAAATATGCACTCTTCATATTTTCACCAAGTTTCATTACGATTCGTCAGTTGGTTGGAGTGCTAGATCGATTCCTACATTTTTAAGTTTTCATGGTTTTCTCAACTCCTATTCAACATAGACGGCTGAAATTTTCAGGGATTGAATACTTTCATATTCTGCATACCTTTATTAAGTTTTATCGAGATTTGCTTATTGGTTGGGGTGCTAGTTCGATTCCTAGATTTTTAAGTTTTAATGATTTTCTTTACTCCTATCTGAGATAGACGGCTGGTATTTTTAGGGATTAAATAAGTTCACAATTTACTTATCCCCACAAAGTTTCATCAAGATTTGCTAATTTGCTGAGGTGCTAGATCGATTCCTAGATTTTCACGTTATACATCAAACAAGGTTTCGTGATTTTTTAGTTTAATGTTTTGTTTATGAAACTGCAATGAAGTTATTTTTTCCAGATATCTATCCATAATTTTTGAGCTTCGCTACTTATGGATGTTGTCATCCTTGTTAGTAATTAATCATAGAGATCTTTACTCAAAATTTCAAAAATCATATGAATAGGATGTTTATATTATTGTCTATTATTGTAGTTCATATAATTTCAATTTATCTATGGATAAGACTATGGCCGATATATTGATGTACATCCCCAATGATGATACACAAAATTACCCCTTTAGATTACAATTAGTGGTTGAAACGTTTGGACACTCAACCACTAACTAACCAATCATAAATCAATAAAGTCCCCAAGGTTGTTAAGCCAACAAATGAGAAAACGCTATTAAAAAACTTTGGGGACAAGGATAATAAACAGCCCAATGTTCCCTCTCTCCCTGACACAAACCTGTGTGTTATTGATGATTGACTCCTGCCCGACTCCATTTTGGATTGGAGTTTTGGTTGCATCGATACTGTATCAGTAAGCCATATTATGGTAATTAATCGATATATCATTACTTGGATGTCGTTCCAGATTTTCATGTTCCTTAATAAAGTGATGATCCACCCGCCCACTTTTCCACATCCCCCTACCTCCTACTTGATGAATGAACAAACCAATAAACGAGGTCCATATTAGCAACCTTAATTACATCCTGTCAATAAATCCTATATTCATGTTAATGGCTTGCCTAGACTTAGTTTTACTGACATCATTATCACAGACGTGGTTAACTTCATTGGTATTATCTTTTTTCGCTTCTTTGTCTACGATATCTTTGGAGTTATCTTTAGTGCTAGTTTTTCTTTCTCTGTTTATCTTCTCTAGAATACTGAAATAAAACATTATAAAAATGTCCAATTTAGCAAAGCTATAAGCTGAATATTGGCGTTTGTATACATTAAAAGAATACATCTTTAGTTGTTACAGGGATCTTAAAGGATAAGACAATGGAAGATAAATTAATATTCATACAAAATTTCCTCGTCTTGGATCAAAATTATTGATTGAAATGTTTAGACACCAAACAAAATTCAGTACTTTTGGGTATCAGTGTAATTTACAGCCAAACT